>JARHVA010007297.1:312500-600000 GCA_037957365.1 Torreya grandis | reverse complement strand
ATTTCATGGACGTGACAATAATTTCCTAAAATAAAAGAGAAAAATAGTAAGCACCTATATCTATCCTAATGAAGTCATGTAATCATGATGGATCAAAACTCAGTGTTGACCAAGGATGAGAGGTAGACTTGTGGTGTATATAAAACATGGTTTAGGTTTTTGGACCTTATTAAGTTTAAAAAGAATGTTAAACCATTGAAAAGAGTTTAAGGGGTTATTAACCAATAATAATAGTCACCATTTTATACACAACCTACATGTACTAGTATTGTACTGTATATATGAGAAAGCAAACATGTTGAATTATTGGCAAGAAAATTTGAGTGATAGTTGAAAATTCATAAAAACTAAAACACATTTAAAGGATTTTAGAGAGTATAATGAACAAGGGAATGTCCTAAAACATTAAATCATAGTTAAAAGAAGCTATTGTGTGCACTTATCCTTTAGATATTTTATTTGCAATGAAAGAGGAAGATGACTGTTCACATGTTAAAAGGAATGTAGTTTAATGAAGATGATGCTTAAAGGGTTTTAAGAGCCATAGAATATTAATAAACCCTATTAAAAAAATTAAAGGGTCAATATATGGCTTTAATAATTGAAATTAAGAGAAATCTATAGTCACAGTCAGTGTAGGAATCCATTTTTAGGAGTAAATGAGTTTTGAAGAACCTATAGTTGGAGGTTGGAGTTAAGCACTAAAATTTAGCACAAATAGTCTTCATGAATGGTTTTATCTTTTTATGATATCCTAAATTTTATACGAATAGTGTACATGGTCACTATTTTATCACAGAGCTCATATAGGAAGTTAAGTAGTCATGGATGAGGCCAAGTTATCATTTGGGATTTTTTAGAATAAAAGAGAGAGAGTTTAGACTTAATCAATGAGTTACAAACATGAAAAGGTAATGATGGTTTATTAATATGTTCTATATGATTTATAATAGGTATGATTTAAGGAAAAATTACCTTGAAGGCATAATAAGGAGACAAACCTAAATAGGCATGTACGCGGAGGATATATCTTACTCAAGATATATACATAATTTTAAATATTTAAAGGGTGAATAAATATTTTTAGGTAGTTAATAATGATATAATTATGTTTTAAAGATGTAAAAACCTTATTTGGAGGTTTAAAAACATCAAACTGAGTCTTAGGGTTGCTCAAGCCTTATTGATCCTAAAACCTAAATTAAATGTATGGAGTATGTAGGGAATTTGTTGAATAATAATTTTGATATGAGTATTTTTCAACATTATAAATATTTTTTAGTAGTTTAAACTCTATAAAACTTGCATTCTATTTTGAAATATCATGTAGACCTTTGTAAACACATAGTCCTAATAGTCATATTTATAGGCATAATCATTAGTTAATGAAGACAAAATGGTATTTTGAGTACTAGGGCAATTGTTTAAGGTGATAACATGTGATAATTAGTGTATTATGTTTAGGTTGAGTCATTAAAATCATATATAGGCCGCTCAACCATCAACACTTAGTATTGGACCAATTAGGCCTAAAAACCTATTTTAGACCTACAAGGCTTATATCACCTTAAGCCACCTTATAATATAATAATAATAAATGACACAATGAGAAGGTATAAGGGGATATTATAGGTATTATCAAGGTGTTTTAAATAAAGGAATAATAATAATAATTTTATTTGGATCTCAAGAACTAACTCAAACCACTCAGCCCTTAGCAGTTAATTTGAGTTGCCTATTCAAGAGCATGCATATCTCACCATAAGAAGACTTGAGTCAAACTATATTAACAATATTTTGGAACCATAACACACTTTAAATCCATGTACTATTGATTTTTATTGAATATATGATGTTTATGAATCATTGTCAAGACTATGAGTAAGTCCAAAATGAATGTAGAGAGCTCATGGTCAACTTCCCTATGTACATATCTTAATACATCTTTTACATGGGAACCAAAGTTTTTCAAGAAATTTGAATGGGTTTATGGAATAAGAATCCATGAAAATAAGTTTTGGTTTGGAGTTTTTTACTTTAAAAACCATCGTTAAGATGGTGGACCTCTAAAACCCTCCCTACACCCTACTACAGACTAGTTTTGATAAAAGTGAAGATTCTTACACCCAAATACCCATGAATCACCTGATAAACAATGAAAACATGAAATAAACTCATAGAGGGTCCTCATAATGGTATTGTGTTGTACATAACTATGAACCTATTATAAAATAGTGTTTTTGGGGAAAAAAGTAGAAAGAGAGGTACAAAGCAATTTAAAAAGACACCAATCATTAGAGAATGAAGTTTGACACTTGTTTCACCTTATAAAAGTATCATATGATCAAAAAATTTCCTAGAAATGCCTCTATGAGTCTCTTCCAAATAGCTAGTCTATAGGAGTGAAGGATAAGATGACCTAGTCACCTAGTTTGGAAAGGTTGAAAGTATTTCCTGATCAAGGAGACCTATATCATGGTGTGTAACACTAAATTAGGACTAAAACTCACTTGTTCACAACCTATAAATTTTTCACTTAGGATTTTATGGCCATCAAATGTAGGTATTTAGGATACTAGTCCTAATTATCTTAGTATACCTACTTGATCAATCATGTAAAGTGGAAAATGGCATAGAAAGTTATTGATGAGAGTTAATGTGGATAAATAATTCCACATAACTAATAATTAATAGTTAAGAAGCAATCCATGAATTTGTATTAAGTTTCAATCCATGCATAGCTGATCTGAAGTGCCAATCACATGCATAACAAATCTTACATGTCAATCACATACATAATTAACCCTCAAGTGGAAAAGTACATGAGTTATCTGATAAAATAAGGGAATAGAATGCTTCAAGATGATTTTGAATCTATCAACCACATCTTTAACTACATCATCTCAGCTCATTCAAAGATCATACAGGAGCATTAAACATGGAGATATTTTAAAGGATTATTTGTAATCATTCATAAACGAAGTAATGTTGGATTTAATTATAGATTTAGGATATTTTATTATCTCCTCCACATAATTATTATTCTTCTCTCCTCATATTCTATATATAGAGCTTTTAGGACTTATTTTAGGATCCATCTCTTGGGCATGAGGAAACTCTACCAATATTGAACTTTGTAATTTTTTGGATTAATAAAATGAATTATTACATCTTATCTATGATTAACCTATAGTGTGTGTATATGCTTGTTTATATTTGTATAAGTGGTATGAATCTTCCTTTGACTTTTCCTTGCCACACATATATGTTAATGAGTTATCTTATGTAGGTTATATGAAGTGTCTAATTTTAGTGATTGATTTGAAGTGTAATCTATTTGGAAGTGTCTCAAATAAGAACTCTCTCCCATCACCTCCAAGTTAAATCCACCCTCCATGAAGTCCATGTAAAACCTATTGCATAGTAAACCTTAGATATAGTCTTTTAGTCCATGCTTAGTTCATTAGTGTTGTTAGGAGTTTAATTTGAGTGGATAAGCAATATAAGGTACATCACCATCACTAGTATAGGCTTTCTATTTTAGTTATCTTTCTAACTCTTTTCACCCCCAAAAGCAAGTAGGTTTTAGTAAACTTAGAAAATTTGATACATCAGAGGAGCTAGCCTCATAATCTAGAGGTTTGGTCTAAATTGTAGATATCCCACAACCTATAGACCAATCCAATGTTAGTCTAAGTTTGAAGGATAATAGAACACTCTACTTCAACAGGGTGTAACTTGGATTGATAATAATTAAAATAACCTATATAAAGAAGTGATTTAGTATAAAATTTATTATACCTTTTGAGTCATCATACTATTATTTTATAGTTCTATAATTTACTAAAATATTTACAAGTAAATATTTTGAAATAAATATGGTAGATGTATATACAATCAATTCAATATAGTTATAATATATGGGTCTTATGATAAAATATATTCATAATGATAAGGGTAATTATATCATAACAACTAAAACTAATAGTTATTTATATGAATAAAATTAATTAATGCATGAATTATATATGATGTTACTACACATAAAGGATGTCACAAATGTAATGTAAATAGTAAATATATTTCATTTATTATGATGTTTAAATTGATACATCGATTTATTTACTTTGAATTCTATTAACTAATAATAAAAATATATTACATGCCATGTGATAAATTTACCACATTAAATGCTACATGAATGTTTGTGATATTTTTCATGCACTTATCTTTTTCCAGTTTTGTCCACACTAAAGGTTAAATGGATATTAGTGGTTAAATTTTTTATAAAAATAAATAATTTGAGATGATTGATTTAGGATTTTTAAAATATTTTATTCGAGTTGAATTTAAACAAATTGATGATGCTATTATTATATCCTAATCCAATAAATATGCAAATGAAATTATAGATGGATTTAATATATTGAACTACACCAACATTAAAAACTATAGTTATAGGTCTAAACTTAATTAAACAAGATTGTAGCTTGTTGATATTTTCACTAAGTCATTAAAATGGGAAAAAAATATTTAACATATAAGATAAAATTTAGATGTCACAAATGAAGGATAAATTATAGCTATGGAGTTTTTATCCATTCAACTCTAACTTATATACAACTAGCTCTAGAATCACATAACTAAATCCAGACTATATACATGTAGATTATAAATCACAAAACTAGCATCAAACTATATAAATCTAAACTCACAAAACCAACTCTAGACTATATACAGGAAAATCTAGACTCACAACTAATTCAGGACTATATACATCATATCTAGACTCACACAACTAACTCAGGACTATATACATCTAACTTTAGACTTTATACACAGGAAACATAGACTATATTCAATCTTGGATGAATATTTTTTAGAACACATTAACAATTCTAATATTTATAGAGGGAGATCTGGACTAGTTTAATAGAGGTATAACATTAGATAGTGAAGTAGATGAAGAACAATGCAAAATGGAGTACAAAGATTGTGATATTTTACTTTCACTTAATATAGTAATATATTTATTATTAATAAGAAAATAATAATTAGAGTAAAATATTAAATTATCCATTGATTTCAAACAAAATATTGAATTGATCCAAAAAATGAAAAAAATGATAATAATTACATCATAATAAATTAATAATTATTGTCATGCTTTGCAATAAAAATATTGAATTGATTTACTAATTTAAAATAAAAAATTATAGATTATATTTATTTAACACTAGATTATAATAAAATTCATATTATAATCTAAAAAATATTATTTAAAAAAAACACTAAAATAGAATCCAATAATATCAGTATAAAATTTTGATAGTTGATAGTATAAAATCTAATAAAATTAGTTTGGGGTTTTAATGTAGACTGGACTATGAAAATTTTTAACAAAAATGATGGTTATCTATGCATGATTATGTTGAGTTCATCTATATTAGTTAATTAATATATCATTTATTTATTATTTATTTTTATCCATTTTTCATATCATATATTATTCATGAGTAAACATGAATGATTATAACGCATACATGATGCCATTCCCGTACACTGAAATTAGAAAATCATTAATGTTGGATCATAAATGTGGATCCTATCTAGGAGCTATCCTATTGATTATTATTAATATACCATAGGCATCCTTAGTTTTTAAATGACACTTCTCATTTTAGAATTTAGAAAATTCAAGGCATGAGTTGTAGGTTTTGGTAATCTAGTTGCATGTGGTGAAATAATAGCAGAGTAATATAACTATTCCACCATACTTGTATAATTTGGTGGTTAAGAGCCACCTTGGCTTATATTATATGAATTTTTGTTGATGATTAGTGAATTACACTCCTTCCTTATGCTACGTATTAATCTAAATGGATATTTATAATGTGGCTAAAACTAAAGTGATCATGGTGTAAAAAAGGAACAAAGAGAAGGGTATTGTAGAAAAAAATAAGTGATTTCAAATTTTGGTCCTAAATAATATGAAAAAGTATTAATGGTAAATACATATTCATTTAATAAACATATAGTGCAACATATCCTAAACTCAAATTTCATTATATATCAGGAAAACTTTAGAGGAAAATGTTTAAGAATCATAAGAACTAGGTCTACCTTAGGGATTTACTACCATAATCAAATAACTATTGCACACCTGAATATAGAGAAAAATGAAAAGAAGTAGAACCTAAGGTCTTTCAACTAATCTAGCATAATCACAAATAAAAAAACCCTATGATTAAACAATGCTATCAAAATTCAAAGATACTATTCAAATTCAAGACTTCTACTGACAATTGAGAAAAAATCTACATTAGCAATTAACACATAAAAAATGGACAATCCTTGTGGAATTTATTGATTCTATTAATTACTTTAAGTATACAAAGTTGCTTATAAATCTCTCCTTTACAATGGTGATACATGCCTTTATAGGAAGATCAATTAGTATTATGATTAATTTATATATACAGGGGTATAAAGACAAGGACAAATATCCTTATAAGTTCTATGATACATGTGCCTTTTCCAAAATTATATTGACCTTGAGGTAATTATTCTAACAAACTAGGATATGATTTTACAATAGAATATTCTATTATAAAATTCACCTTAATTTTTATTAGAATAGAATATTGTTCTAACTTATTGGTCGGGCCTCTATTTGTTGTTGAAGGAGGCTCATGGCCCTCTCATGTTACTCATCAACAAACTCAAGATCCACAGTAAGCTTCATGATGCACTCTTCCTCGTAGTTTACTAGCTCATCAAATATCTAGTCATTTCTTGCTAAGGCCTCTTTAATTATTCTAGATTCGTTGATCCTCTCACTTGCATTGAAGATCATATCCAAAATCTTGGTGTTATCTTGCCTAGATTAGACCTTGATTTTGCCTTAGAATTCTTGAGCCACCAAAGTGGATTTATACTTTAACTCTTCACCACTAATGATGCCAAGGGTAGTACATTGTGCAAGACTGATAAACATGGTCCTAAGAAGTTTCTCAATTTTACTAATTAATCACTTATCATCTTTTATAAGCCTCATCACCTTGGTATACCAAGTACTCAATATTTAAAATTTATCAATAATAAACCCTGAGATTGTGCGTAGGTGTCCCATACTTATGGTTATAAAAATTAAGATTTGCTTCTTTGCTTGAATGTTAAGGAGCTAAGTAATCTTACCCTATGAGACCTACCATTAGGTAACTAGGTCCTTTGTTAATGTATCCCAGTCTTATAGTGCACTTTGCCTCGTCTTCATTGACTTTAATGCCCCAAAGATGTCAAATAATGACACATCAAACATCTTAATCATGGCATTTGGTACTGACAAGATTACTTGGGTTTGTAGGTTTTCTTTTTCCCTTTCTAAATTATGGATCCTTTGTTTTAGATCCCAGACTCCAGCCTTGGTTTGTTGTGAATGTGCTTCCACCAAGCTTACCACTTCTTCTTCATGTATTGAAACTTCACCAAGTTATTTTCCTACATAGGGGTCAAACATATAAAAGGTTCCACCTTCTAAGGGGTGAATTATTCTATCCCTACCATATATATCCTAGTATTAATCCTTTCTAATCCTACTATTTCAAGATTTAAGTGAACTATGGTAACTAGTTCCTTGAACTTGGGAGGCTTTGGGACCTCCATGCCTAAACAAATAGATGCTATTAAAACATCCATCTTCTTATCTTAAGAGCCTTGAGTGACCATGATCCTCCTCTCTTCCTGATCCTTCATTATAGACTTTATCCAAGGCTTTACATCCTCATGAGCATCCACCCCAACCCTTGTCATGGCCCATGAGTGGGAGAGAGAAGGAATATTTTGCAACTAAACATAGATGAACTAGTTAGGAATGACTAGTCCATGGATTAGAAATTCATCACTAAGAAGATTGACATCACTAGTGGGATGAGTGAAGGTCATCCTTTTTTGTCTCACGGGGACCAATAACCAATTTTACCTACCTCTTCTCTTAAGATCTTATTATGACTAGTTCATTCCCTATTGCCTCCTCTGAAGGGTCCTCTTATCCATCTAATCCATAAGATTTTGAAAGATCCTTGAGGGTACCCTCAAGTGTCTCTTTTAGCTTCAAGGCAATAATGTCAATGAATTGGATTGGAAAATGTGATCTCTACTAGATAGTTAAAGGTAAGGGTCATTTCTTGGGTCTTTCTTCTAATCTTACCTCTCCAACTTTCTCCTTTCCTTTGGATTGATCATCATTAATTATATCAACCTACTATTGGGACTATTGTTGTTGCCCTATTTTAGGTTTCTCATGATCTATCCTAGATGGCCTAGGTAGTAAATGATACTTCAAGGGGTGAATTTTCCATGTTTCCCTAGATGGCTTATTATATCTATCCAAACTATACTCTAGCTTAATGTTGTGTCCCTGGACTCTAGCCAATACTTCACCATAGTTCTTGACTCTATAGTATATGGTGTCATAGACACCCAATTGGTGTACACACTTAATCTCAAGCTTCTTACCCTTTAGATGATCTCCCACTTTGTTTCTGGGATCCCACATTTTGAGTTCATCTAGCTGAAAGCAAAATGAATTTCTATATGTGACCATTACTTCCGCTTACTTCCAATCTCTAATTAGGATTTTCCCAATGTCCAAGGGGAAGGGTTAAACCAGAAATTTCCTTTTCTCCTTGTAAGCCTTATCAATTCCAAGGATGAGTTGGGAGGAAATTTTCTACTTAAGCTTATTTATCACATACACTAATAGTCTATAAGGTTGTGACATGATTCCTTTTATCCTCATTACTGTATAACCAAGATAATACTATGCGTCCCCCATTATTTCAACCTATCTCTTGATGAGGGGGTGGAGCATAGGCATTAGAACACCTGTGATGGCTTCAACTATGGCTAGAAAATGTAATCATAGATAAAATACATGCAATTTTAGTACTTGAAGATGTGAAGATTGGAGTAGTAGTGTGAGATAGTTGTCCTACCCTCTAGGGACCAATTGTTAATGCTAGGGAAGGTAGTTAAGGATACAAGGGAATATAAGAGGTATGAAATTATGCATAATTGCTTAGAAGTATTTCTCTTGATGGCTATGCATTTTTTAGTTAGGAAGGTACTGATTAAATCTCTTATAAGAGGGGTGAGTTTCTCCTCTACCAAGAAGTTTACATATGAGACCCAAAGGTTATTCATGTAGATGGTCAAAGGGGAACCAAAATATCTATTTAACAAGGTCATAATCACCCAAATTCCTTCTCTAAATTTAATGATATGGATTTTTCCATCAAGGGTTTTAAAGATGTGAGGCTCTTGATGGAGCTAGGGTCTTAGGATGGAATCTAGGTCATTGTTATTGGTCCATTCTCTAATTTTAGGAGGGTCCACATGGGGAAGGGGGAGTGTGTAGTAATTTTCAAAATCAACAAGGGAAATGCATACCAACTCTTTTGACTTACCGTCCCTAATAATCCATCCACCATCAGTTATATAATTAACAAAAATGGGAGCAAGGACATCAATGCAGTGCATTACCTCTAGTTTTATCGTGGCATGGTGGAGGTCAGCCATCTAGATTGTAAATAGGTCATTATATTGTCTATTGGTGATGACATTTTTTTATTCTTCCTTTGAGATGGGATGTAATTATTCTATAATGAATAAAAGATTAGACCAATTTTTGATGCCATGGATGTTTAATGTCACGAGGTCTAATTCTATATCCTTGAACACCCAACCCTCATTATCAGTTGTCAAATAGAGCTTTATTTCCTCCTTAAATTATTGTCTGCTAGCATCCATGGCCTCAATTTCTTGCTAATTTTTCACACTAGATCACAAATGATCTTTTTGAAAGCCCCTTCATGCTTAGAAAACATAAAAAAGTTGTCCTTTGATTGAATTATAGAAAATTGAGCCTATTGGGTTGCTTTATATAGGGTCTAAGGTTTAGATCTTTAATAGTGAAAGATATCCAATATTTTTCTTATACATGTTATGGATTAGATTTAGACCTTTGCCTTTATACCTTTATATTTTCTAACCCATGAGATCTTTAGTTTTGTCCTTTTCTACTTGGATGGAGATTATGTGTCACTAGTTTATATCTTTCATGACATTTTTTAAAAATTTCATTTGAACACTAACCATTGGTATTTAAAAATATATCCATTATTTTTTTCTCTATAGGATGAAAAAACTAGCTTATCATGATTCATTGATCATGATCTAGGCCCTTGTCTTTGATTGGTTTGCTATTCTTAAGCTCTACAATTATGACACTTGGTCAATCGCTTACTGAATGAGTATTGACCACATGGAAAGATTATAAGATTTTGAAAATTCTTTGGGTCATTTCACATCACTGGATCGTATCCAGTGATGAGGCACAAACCATAAGATCTACAAAATACTTGATTGTTAAGTCAAATCATTATTAAAGTTAAGGCTTAGGATTATATTCCTTAGACTAAGGTTTTTTTTCATTTACTAAGTACTATAAAAACCTTAGGCTAGGGACTTAAACCTAAGTGGTTATTAAAATGGGGTAAAGACATCAACCTTCTGTGAATCTAGGAATTTGACTTAGGAGAGAATGGTTAGTATCATGTTAGATTCAAAATGGAAACAAAATGAAAGAAACAAACTAACATAACATATATGGGCCTAGACATTAGGGATATCTTAGTTAACAAACATGAATAAAATAGACAGCCAAAATGCAAAATAAATCCTCTTTTACCTTCCTTAGATGCTCCAAAATATTTTTTGTAGTGCCTTACTTGGTTTATGCTCATGAAGTGCTTAGAAATGGAAGATTGGCTACCTCCATCTCTCCTTGGCACCTTTAATTTTTTTCTTGGCTTGGATTCAAATCAATTTTTCATGGTAACACTAATTTCTTGAATATTTTTAATCAATTATGCATTTAAGAATGTCTAGAATCAACCTAAACCATCCATCTTGAGATTGAGATGTGTGGTTGAGGATTAATTCAATTTTTAGAATTAAGTTTTTAATTATCCTCATCATGAAATTGGAAGAAGGGGAAATTAATATGCATGGAGGGCATCATGGAAGGCATTGATGAAGCATGGAGGGCATGAATCCTGATATTTATGGCATTTATGGCCTAGGGATATCTTCCAAAGAAATGAAGACACCTAGTGATGTAGATATTCAATATTAATTTCCAAAACAAATTATTCAACATGTTTCTATAGAATTATTAATTAGGTATTGATTTGGGTTAATTATCTCTTAAGCATGTTTAAGCACTTTGTGCATAAATTACTCAATTGATCACAATGTCTTATTATTGGTCTGAAATTTGATTAGATTAGAATTGGAAGTCAATGTTAGATAGATTGGAACTGTATTCCCATATAGGATTTTATTTATATAAAATAACAAAGGCCTACATATTGTGCAAGATATTTAATAGGAAAGAGCAATCTAGAGCACCTAGGTGCAAAATTGGTATTTTGACTCAAAATGATTTGACCAAAGTTAGCTGGCCCATAAATTACATTGCCCCATTTAGGGATACCCTAGCCAAAATTGGCATTTGAATATGTTAGTTTCATATAATTTAGTGTGTTTTAGTGTTTTTAGGACAAATTATCCATTTTAGGTAGAAATTGGCCAAAAACCTGATTGGAGGTTATTGGTGGCTAGTTTAGGTATCTACAATTTACCCCTATTTGGGAAGGTGTTACAAACTGTAGGCAAAGTAATGTCTTATCAAATAATGAGAGATGGTATGTATGCCAAAAATAATATGATGGTTAAATAACAAAGCTCCAAATGGTTTTTGGAAGCCTATGATAATGCCCCCTTGAGGGAGTGGTTGCCACACTTATTGATGGACGGTCCCTCAAAAAGAAACAAGAATAAAGGTGGAATTAATCCATGGTTGAGATTAATCTAAATAAGAAAAAGCTTGCATGAATTGATGTAAAAAGGATGTTGATTTACCCAAAGGTAGTTATAATTAGGAATAAAATTCAAAATAATGATTTACACATAGATAATTTTGCCCCAGTTAAGGATGATTAACAAGCATGACTTAAGGATATAACCTAAAATATAGATTAAGGATGAGAAGGTACAAAGTGATGAAATAGATGAATAGAAGAATAAGATTGATCAGTGTGAATGATTCAATTGTACCTACTAATGAAGATATGCTCATCTTTATTATTAATGATACAACTAAAATGGCTAATGGGTTAATTTGATCAAGGGTGGGATGGAAGGATTTACCAAAGTACCAAGGAGAAACTTCAGTAGCTCTATTGATTATCAACCTTCTTGAAGCTAATTTTTGATATAGTATGTGATGGTAGGTGTCATAATAGAACACCTTGAATACTTGGACAAAAAATGCATAAGGATTGACTCTCAATCTAATAAACACTCAAAAATAATTCACCAATGATTAAAACCATGATGACAATGTTAATGGATGAATATAGATGGACTCAAGAATAATGTGCTCAAGCAATCACCTAATGAACACATATATACTGAGTCAAGGCAACAATGCTAAAATTAAACAAATAGGCAAGAAAATAAATTAAAAAAAACTTGAAATAAACAAACAAATAGAAAGCCTAAAAACAAAAGTAAAAGAAAGCATCCTAATAATGGCCATGCCCTAGTAAGGCGAATCGAGGATAACTAACTAGACCTAAACATGATCAATGTTTTTGGATTATTGAAATGTTATAAATGTCTTTGTTATTTTTGAGGTACTTAACTCATTAGAGAATGACAAGATACCTACTCACAAAATAGTGAGAGCATTTGGCTTAGGTTACTCATAAAATGGAGAGAGTGTATGGAAAGGGGGATTGAGGTGACCTCAACATGAATTGAGCATGACCCAGATAGTCCTAAAAAGACCTCAAGTCATAATAATTCCATCCAAACAAAAGGTGGGGAAAAACCAAGTAAGTCCTAATAGGTTCTTAAATCTAGAAAATGGCTAGTCAAATGAAAACAGTAATGGTAAGGTGATGCATCAATGCATGGTAAATAAGTGTTTCCCCTAGTTTTCCCACAGATGGTTATAACTAGGATATAACAACATAGGTAAATGATACTAATTTTCCCATAGGTAGTTATAATTAGTATCAAGACTAGTGAAACACTAATTTAGCCATATGTGGTTATAATTAGGCTCACATAAAAAACTTGATATAGGATATAAAATGAAAGATATCTTGCCAGATCAACTATCACACTACTTTCATAGATTGTCATTGTAAACATAAATTTGATTGAGTGCTAAAAATTGAATAAAATCCTCTTAAAAAACGTGTGGGAAGAACCAAATAAACCAAGATCAAAATATGATTGGGTAAGATGACTAAAAATAGGCTTTGGTCTAGATAGGAATGGAATGGTTAGATGGCATGGTCTTGCACTAGGATAATGATGGTTTGATAAGATACCCCCAAGTGATGGGGTGAATGGACAGGTTAATGATAATGTCAAATATGTATAAGTAATAATGGCAATGGCATTGTACAGGTTTTTGTCCTAGGTGTGGTTTTTAATTATGTGGTTCTTGTTGATGGAGAGATGCATGTCCTAATCAGCAAATGATACAAATAGGATACTTGATCATGTTAATTACTAGCCCACACCTCATCTGAATAACTACTCTATCAAGAATGTCCTATAGATTTAGTTGCTAAGAATGCTTTTTTGATATTCATTGGTCATTGATTTTGATTCCTTCAAGTGTCGAGATAAGGTATCTTTGTAGCCTCTATAAAGGAAAGTGTGACCATGGATGGTAAATAGGGACAAATAATGTATAGTAGGTTTGATTTTGAAATGGAATGGTAGATGATAATGAAATTTGAAATAGTTGGGAAATAAATGAAGATTGAGATGTTCAATCACATGTAATTTTGCTAATGTTAGATTCAACATAATTTTGGTTATGGTAGGGCTGAAGACTTGTTCTCTTAATAGGACCATTAGATTTTTCTATTATTTGATTTCGAGAGTAACTACCATCTGATTAGGCTATATATTGGAAGATATTTTGATTTTATCTTTGATTTTATCTTCATCAAGTAGTGAAGAATGTTTGGGCTCAGCTATTGGTGTCATAAATAGGTTTTCACCAATTAATTTGTCTTGATTATCCCATAGCACCTTCAAGAGGTTTTCACTAAAGAATGTTGACTTTTGACTTTGATTATCTTTTAACACTTTCAAAAAAGTTTCACTAGAAGATGTTGAGTTTTGACTTTGATTATCCCCCAGCTCCTCTGAAAAGGTTTCACTAGGAGAGTGTTCTTTTACTCTATGAATGTGATCTTGGCCTCCTTGTTCTTATTCAACTTCTATGTCACCATGGATGCAATTTAACAACATGTGATTTTGTCTATCCTAATCGACACTTGTGGGAGATGGAATGTTTAATAATATGGCTATTTTGGTTGATGGTAATGGCCTATGGAATGGGTTTTGGCATCACAATCCTTATAGAATATACTAAGAGAACTTGTGTTGAAGTTGAAGTAATCATCCTCAAAAACTTTATAAGGATCACAAATGTATTCACATTGATCTGTGAGGCATACATAACCAATATGAATAGCCATGAACATATTCTTCTTTTAAATCTGATTCTAACTCAAGGGACTCTAAATCTGATGTTGAGATTAATGTTGATTCTAATTTTGATGCTAAATCTAATTTTGGTTTATGAATAGAACCTGACTCTAATTTTGATTCTTCATTTGATGGGTACTCTATTAAAATGATGTCTTGTTGAATTCTTGGTATTGGATAAGTAACAACCTGTAATGGAATGATGGGCTCCACAAATATTGGTTTGCCAAATGAGACTCCTATAGGATGGGGAAAGGTCAAGAGATAAATCTTTAGAGACTGAATTGTCAATAGGAGGATCTTGAAAAATAGGCACATGGTCAATGTAATGGTTTGCCTAAAGGTGGTTATAATTATTAAAAAGTGTCTCGCTAAAGACTGGATCGATAGTGTGAGACTCCTCAAAAAATAGTATAGGATCAATAGGTGATTCATCATAGACTGACTTATCATAAGTGGTTGGTTCAACAAAAAAAATTTAGATTGGTTGGTTATCTTGGCATTGGTTTCTAATGAGTTGGAAGATACCAATTTTGAACACAACTTGGTCTTCAGAGGATTAGATTAGTTAGGTTTGAATGGGATTGGTAATAGAGGAATGACCTATGGTTGAATAATGGTAGGGAATTAGGGAGCATGATTACTCACATTAGCCAGAGGATGAAGTCTTGAAATGGTACCGATAGGGCGGTGTGGATCTTGATTGCTTGTACAAGCTAAAGGACTAGGTCATAGAATGATGAAGGGGTGTTGTGGAGCTTAATTGCTCAAACAAACCAAAGGATGAGGTCCTGGTATAGAAATGGTTGGGCATTATGGAGCTTGGTTTCTCACATAAACCAAAGGATGAGGTCTTAGTATAGAAAAATCTTGGTATTATGGAACTTGGTTGATCACACAAACCAAAGGATGAGGTCCTGGTATAGAAATGGTTGGGCATTGTGGAGCTTGGTTGCTCACACAAACTAAAGGATGAGTTCTTGGAATGGAAATGGTGTGATTTTGTAGTCTTGGAATAGGAATTCTATGATGTGGAGGAGCCTGATTACTTTCATAAACTAAAACATCCAAGTCTTCCTCATAAACCATATCATCCTAGTCATGAGTTAGCTCATAAGCTAGTTCTTGACTATGTTCCATGTACTAATTATTAAAAAGCAAGTATGGATTTGTATCCCAAATAAAATAATCTATAGTTGGGTCTTCAAAATTTTCCTCATAAGCCTTTTCATGCCAATCAAGGTGTTGATTTGGATTTTGTTGGTTTTGACTATGTTCCCCATATAGAGTATTATAGGGAGAATAATAAAAATCCTTATAAAATGTTTCTCTATAGGGGTTCTTAGTGGGATTTTGTGTAGCCATTATATCATAAGTTGGATTTTACATGACTCCACCATAAGTATAGATAGTAATATCCACATAAATGATGAAAGATCTGAAAACAAAAAGGCTTAGAGTTCTACAAACTCTAAAAAAACTAAGTCTAAAGGATAAATGGTTCAAACTTGGTCTAACTTGGTTGAAAGTGGAGTTGTATCTTCAATACAGTCTAAAAGTGGAGCTGCATGTCCAAAATTATTTGTGTTAAGACTTGGTATAAAATAGTCTAACATCAAATGTCTAGTGTCAAATGTCATATGCACAAAAGGTCAAACATCTGAATAAAAACAAGGATGTCAAAGGTTTAGGTCAAAGAGTTCCAAACAAGGTCTAAACTAAGAAAGGGAAAAGTTGAGTTACTAGGTCTTTTGTCTGAACACAGAGTCAAAATCTAGGATCAAAAAAATAGGCATATGCTATGAATTTTACCCAAATGGTGACAAAAGCTAGACTTGAAACAAAGGCTGATATGATTTGATTTAATCTAACAATTTTGGAAACAACTTTGACATAAACCTACCACATGGAATCAAAAATAAACATGATCAGTTGGCATAAGGCATAAGACAAAACTCTCTTTGAAGAAAGGTTATGTTATCCCAAATAAAGGCACAAATAATGATGAGGATAGGCATTAAACAAATAAACCATCAATAGTTTTCAAATTTGGGTAATCGATTAATCAAATTTATGCAACTAAAAAGAGAAAGATCTATGTATCAACCCTAAAAATTAAGGCCTAAATAGAAATCAGTCAATGTTTGAATCTAAATTTGACAAGGCTAATTGAAAGCTCAACATTGAAGACTAGGATTTGATCAAATGAGCTAGACAATATTGGATAACATGACAACATAAGACAAAGATCCAAATGGTATACATGACATGGTTTGAAACAAATGATTTTTGATACAAGGTAAACTTATCTTGAAATAAATTGAGCATCCCAATAGTGTAAGCATGCTTGACTGATGTGATATATGTTATGTTTCAAAGGTTCAAAAAGGCTCATAATGTTTTGACAGGATTTGGGTAGCATAATACTACCCTCCTCAGCTCAAATGACACACACACACAAACAAGTTTAGTAAAAATTTTAATGCATAAGTGTGGTTTAAAATGGCTAGCATAATGTCTCTTTAGATAAAAGAGTGACGTATAGACAAATTGATTTTGACATGGCTTATGAACAAATAAATAATCAAGGATATGCCAATGCGGGGTTGACTAAACTAGTAAGCTTTCAAATGTTTCTAGGGGAATCAATTTCACAAGAAATTTCACATCAAATGATGCAAAATACAAGCATGGAAATTGGGTGACCATGGCATTGGCTAGTTGTAAAATGGTCTAGTCCTTTTTACATCCACTACATCTTGTTGTTCATTTAGTGAAGTGTGATTTCTAAATGCAGATACATCCCATGTGTAGCTCTAATTAGGATCCAAATGAAGTCAATGTCAAGAGATGAAACCTTGGGTTAAAACTTCCCTAAAGAACTCATGGGAGGTGATGAAATCCACCTCACAAGCCAAATTTACATAAAAATAAAGAAAGCATGAAATATAAAGACTTTAGGGTCATTTTCAAGGTCACCCAAACTTTGATGAGTTTCTGGGGAGTGATTTAGATGACTTTATTTGTAAGCATTAGACTGGGCTATTTTCAATAGTAATGACACTTTTGGTTTCAAGGGTTCCCTAAAGGGGACAAATGGAAGAGAATACTTGTAAAATCCCTCTCTTTTCCAAAAAAAATTTTTTTTAACAAATAATTGAATACAAAAATCTTGAAAAGGTGAGTTCATTTTTAAGCGCAAATGGAAAATGAGGTGGTGTTTATTTGACCCCTTGGTTTTAGTTGTAAACTTTAAAAAAATTCACCATAAACATCTAAATTTTTTGTCAAACACCAAAACAAATTTCCTAATTGATTTTTAAGCAATAAAAATGTGATTTAAACATGTTTATAGAAAATGTCAAGCTTGGTCCTACAATAAAAATGTTAGGATGTCCTTTACCCTTGAATCTTTTTTAGGTTTGAAACAATGAACTTTAAAAAAAGAGTTCTTGGTTTTGTGTTTTAATAAAAAGACAATGATCAACATCAGTTATATAATAGATGATGGTTACACTATCTAATAGATGATGGTTATCTAATCGGCATCAGTTATACCAATAGTGACTAATGACATCTATCTAATTGATGTTAGTTTTACTAACTAATGTCGGGTACTATGTAAACCTATGACAAAGGAAAAAGGCAAAACAAAGTTAGAAAATAAATTTGTAAGAGTTTTAATGATTCAAATGAAGATTTTAAAGTTGCAAAATGATATTCTTCATGTGTGGGATGCATTTGGTCCCGCTGGGTGTGCCATATGTGAATCTAGGAATTTGACTCAAGAGAGGATTGTTAGTATCATGTTAGTTTCAAAATGAAAACAAAATGAAAGAAATAAATTAACTTAGAATCTCTAGGCCTAGACACTAGGGAGAGCTTAGTTAACAAATATGAAGAAAACACACAACTAAAATACAAAATAAATCCTCTTTTAACTTCCTTGGATTCTCTAAAATGATTGTTGTAGTAGCTTGTTCGGTTTGTGCTCATGAATTCCTTAGAAATTGAATCTTGACTACCTCCATCTCTCATTCACACCTTTGGCTTATGGATTGGCTTGGATTGGAATCAATTTTTCATGGTAACACTAATTGATTGAATATTTATAATAATTTATGCATTATAACTTTGCATAATGATGTCTTAAAATTCATATGGTAAGGCCTTCTATTTATAGATTTTTGAGAATGTCTAGAATCAATCTGAACCATCCATCCAGAGATTGAGATGTGTGGTTGAGGATTAATTCAAAATTTTCAATTAATTTTTTAATTATCATCATCATGAAATTGGAATAAGGGGAAATTAAGAGGCATGGAGGGAATCATAGAAGGCATTGATGAAGCATGGAGGGCATGAATCCTTATGTTTGTGTCATTTATAGCCTAGGGATGTATTCCCAAGAAATGAGGTCACCTGATGATGTAGATAGTCAATATTAATTTCCAAAATAAATTATTTAACAAGTTTCTATGGAATTATTAATTAGGTCTTGATTTGGGTTAATTAGCTCTTAAGCATGTTTAAGCACTTTATGCACAAATTACTCAAATTGATCATAATGTCTTATTATTGGTCCAAATTTTGACTAGATTAAAATTAGAAGTCAATGTTAGATGTGTTGGAACCGTATCCCATTTAGGATGTTACCAATAGTAAAAAATAAAGGCCTACATCTTGTGTAAGATATTTGATAGGAAAGAGTAATCTAGATCACCTAGCTATAAAATTGGCATTTTGACTCATAATGATCTGACCAAAGTTAGTTGGCCCATAAATTGTATTACCCCATTTAGGTATACCTGAGCCAAAATTGGCATTTGAATATGTCAATTTCACATCATTTAGTGATTTTTAGTTCTTATAGGTCAAATTGTGCATTTTGGGTAGAAATTGTCCAAAATCATGATTGGAGGTTATTGGTGGCCAAATTTAGGTGCCTACACATTCTAGGCTAAGGTTTGCATTATGTTTAGCAACACCAAGAAAATATTAGGGAAAAATATCTATGTCACATGCCATGAACCATGGTCAAAGTAGGTTCACCATGGGATGATGATCTGCAAGTGTTTATAAGGTGAGCTCATGACTTGAGGTTGATTATGAAAAATGTGATGTAATTCTTATTGTATAGACTTAGGCTTGGTATATATTAGTGCTTTTATAGGTTGAAGCCTTCCTTTACAAACATATTTTGAGTACTTTACTTAGCTGTAGGGTTCTAAATTAAAATAATATTTTTGGATTTCATTTGAACCATTAAGTAAGATATTCTATTAGTTTAAAATTGATGGTCTCATGGCCATCAAATACACTTTTGAGACTATCTGTTGATGATTGAATGAATGTCAAGTTTAAACTAATAAAAGTTTCATTTTAATGGACTTAAAGTTGATGGTAGCACAAGCGTCAAGTTTCCATTTTTGGATGTTTAGATGAGAGTCATGAAAATGTCAATTTTAAGTTCATTAAAACCTTTAGTGCCAAATGTGAAGGTAACACTTGGTATTTCCATAGAGTTTCCCAAGGTTTTGGTGTTACTTTGCTCTATTAGATTAAGTCCTATGATAAAGCAACATCCATTGATCATGATTTGGGCCCCTAATTTTGATTGGCCATAGTGTCAAGTGGGTCCCTTTTCCTTTCAATCCTCACATGCAATGGTGTTGTGTGTCCATCTTTTAGGCTCCTTGTGGCCTTTTGACTTTTCAACTATGCCTTTATTCATCCCATTAAGTCCTATGATAAAGTGATAATCATTGGATCATCAAAGATACATGCTACTTAAGCCAAAGTTTGAGTCATCCTCACGTCATTGGATTGAATTAAGTGATGAAGTGATAGCTGTAAGATCTATAAAATATAAGGAAGTTAACATTAGGGCCATGGGAACATAAAAAACATAAGCTTAAGATGCTAAGACTAAGTTCATTATTGTATTAATAAATACGTCATGGCCTTAGTATTAAATCCCTTAGGCTTAAGTTGATAAATACTAAAAGGGACCCTAAAAATTAAAATTAGTTAGGTGATAAGGAACCTTTTAGGGAGGCAAAGTAATTATTAAAGGGATCAAGTTTCTTGGTTGATTTGTGTTATAAAACATGACTTAACTAGGAACATGCATTTCATACTTAAAGTCCCTAAGTTGATTTTTGAAATGTTTTCCCATGAATTTGGGTTCTTGCCTCTATTCAAGTCTGAATTAAGGGTTTGATAGGGTTTCAAAACATAAACTCCTTAGGATTACATTCCATAAAACCTAGAACTAAGAGTCCAATTAATATTATTAGCATAGTTAGTCCATACTAAAATAGAACTAAACCATATAATCTTTGCTTAAATAAACTAAATGACCTAACTTCTATAATAGAATTTGACACATTGAAATTTATATGTTGTATATTTTGGATTTCTTAAGGATCCTAATTCAATAAAATGGGTGAATGTTGGTCCCAACAAATGGCAACTGATGGGAGAAACATAGCAAGATATTAAAACCTAGGGACTCTAGCTTAGGCAAATGACTAGGTCTTCCACTTCATTTGACCAAAACCACCATCTAGACCATATTATGGTTGAAACAAACCTTTCCCTTGTAGCCTTAAGGTCAAATATCAAGATATATTCAAACTCTATTTGTGCTATGATTCCACTTACTATTTGTCATGGGGTTCAAGAAACAACTTCCAAGTTTCATTTTTTTAATCACTTACATTGACTTATGGCAAGATAAGATGTTCATTAAGAACCATGCCTTTAACTTAGGGAAGGCCTAGGCATTGTTTTACTACCAGCTAGACATCTATAGCCCCAATATAGATGCCTTTAGCTCTATTCATGGACTTGTTCCACTACTAGTCAGGCATCCATAGCCTTGATGGAGATTACTAGAATCACCTGTATCATGAAATATTTTGATTTACATTGTATCTTTATTTTTGTATACAATTTTTATCTTTATGATTTTAGAAAGATTGGGAACCAAGATAGCTAGGTTTTAGGATTTGGCCAAGTATTTGATCTTTAGAAAATTTCGTATAGTTGTAACTCTAATCTTAGGCAAGGATGTTAATTAAGTGCTAGTATGGTCATATTATGATAATCTATACCTTCTCACTACTAGTACAAGTTTTATCAAAACCAATTTAAGGTATAGATAATGGTTAAAGTCTACTTAAATAATTGGGTTTTCCATTGGTCCTTATCATTTTATTTAAGATATAAAATCATGCTTTATATTTTAAATCCATGGTTACTCCATGTATGAGATTCATACCTTCATTCCTGAATTATGGGACATATTTTAAGCAAAATTCATAATTTTTGAGATCAAGATTATCCCTAAGGACTTATTGGGATTAAGGAACCAAGAAACATGAAATAAAACACACAGAAAGAAAAGCAACAACAAAAGAAAACAAACCAATAAACAAGCTTATGTACAAATAAGGGACAAGAAAGAAAGAAATAAAAAGAAAATAAATAGTCTATTTACATTAATCTAATCATCTTGTAGTTTACTCCATGAAGACCCTAAGAGGAGCAATAGATAAATAGTTCTTAAGATACTGCCCATTGGTGGGTAGTGTAAACTCTTTTTCATGTAAATTCTTGACTTTAAAAGTATTTGTGCCCACTGTTTCCACAATTTGATATGGACCAATCCACAAGGGTGTGAAATTGTCATGTTTACCCTTAGGCTCAGATGCCTTATCCCAAAGAAGAAACAATTATCCTTATCTTAACACTTTGATTTTAGAACTTTTATCAAACCATCTCTTGATTTTGGTTTGATACCTACTAAAATTAGTAAAGGCCTTCTCCCTTGCATCTTCCATCTGAATTGTATATAGTAATCTAGAATTGGTTAGTTCTTAGCTCTCCTCTATGTATTCTTGCATAAATATATGTGTGGGAAAATTGAGAATGATAGGAAATATGGGTTCTTATCCATACACCAATAGAAATGATGAATCTTTAATATTTTGCTTGATTTTTATCCTATCAACCCAAAGTGCAAAATTAAGGAACTTATGTCAAATCCTAGGTTTGTATTTAGTAGACTTTTTGATTATTTTCATCAAGTTCTTATTGTTTTATTTGGAGACTCCATTACCTTAGGGATAATTATTAGATGCAAACTTCAAAGTGATGTCATTATCATACACCCATTTAGTCTTCTTTATGGATATGAAGGTAGATCCATTATCACATACTAGAGATATTGGGGTCCCAAACCTAGTACATATGTTTTCTTCTAAAAAGTTGATCAATTAATTAGTTATGCATTTCTTGGTGGTTATAGCTTCAATCCACCTTGTATAATAATATATCATGGTAAGAACATATTTATGACCTTTAGATGAGTTGGGGTTGATTATGCCAATAATATCTAACCCCTATTGAGCAAAAGATTTGTCAATCATGACTAGTTGTAGAGGTATTACTACCTTTGGCTCCTTGGTGATAATTTTTTTTCATGAATGGAATTATCTCACATGCTTGTGATCATCCTTAAAAATAGTTGGCCAATAATAACCAGCCCTAAGAATTTTTTGGGCTATGGTTTTCCTAGATGGATGTCCGCTGCCTAGCTTTTCATGAAAGGCACTCATGACTTGTAAGGCTTTTTTGTGTGAGACAAATCTCAAACAGATTCCTTAAAATTTCCTTTTAAACAATATTAAATTATTTATCAAGTAATGCACTACCTTTAGCCTCAAGGGCCTTTTTTTCTCCATATATAAACCTATAGGACAAGTACCACTGATTAGCAACTGTATGATTGGGTCATACCACTCACTAGCTTGAAAATTTTGTTGATCCACCTACATAATACTTAGTCTAGGGTTAGTATTATCAATCATATAAATCAAATGTTGGAAACATACCAATTTTGTAGTTTTCATCTCTAGGTCATATTCCTCTAAGATTGACATCCATTTACCTCTATAATCCCCCAATTCATTTTGACTTAACATAAGTTTGGTAGTAGGGTCTGGTAAGATGGCATGCACCTTATTTCTAAGGATTTAATGCTTGAATGTATTAACTACCTTGATTAATGTACATGCCTATTTATCAATCAATGAATAATTTAACTCAACATTCTTAAAATTGGTACTCATAAAAGTAATTGGGTGGTCACACCCCTCAATTTTTTTACCTACACTGTAGCCACAGTGTGGTCAAATGCAAAGGAATAGAGGTAAAATTACCTTGAAAAATAATGACTTATAAGGACTGGAGCTTGATTGATGTATTTCTTGATCTCATTGAATATTTTTTTCAAATCTTCATTCCATGTGACCTTCGCATCCTTCTTCAGCATGTCATTCAATGGTTTGAATATTTATACAAAACCAAAAATGAAATGTCTTACAAAATTAATCTTACCAAAAAATGACTTTATCTCTTTTTTACTATTTGGAGGTTCTATTATAGATATGGCCCCCACTCTTTTAGGATCTATAGAGATCTCATTATTAGTTATAACATGACTTAGTAATTTCCCTTCAGTCACAAAAATTATATTCTTCTTAGGGTTCAAATAAATTCCATACCTTTTACATCTTTAAAAATATTATTATAAATGCATGAAGTGATCCTCCCTATTTTTAGAGAAAACTATTAGATCATCCATATAAATAATAATGCACTTACCAATCAGGCCTTAGAAGGCATGGCCCATAGCTCTTTGGAAGGTGGCTACTACATTAATGATTCCAAAAGGCATTCTTTTATAAGTAAAGGTTATACATTTTGTTATCAATGTTATTTTCATCCTATCCTCTCTATCAACCAATACTTGGTTATAACCTAAAAATCCATCTAAAAAGGACATCATAGCTAATCCTAAAACAACTTGAATTTCTTGGTCTAGGGAAGTAAGGGGGTAGTTGTTCTTCTCTAATGCTTTCTTAAATTTTTTGAAGTCTATACAAATCCTAATCTCACCGTTCTTCTTATTGACTAGCACCCAATTAGCCACCTAGGTAGAGTGCTAGATGGGAAAGACTATCCTAGCATCTTTAAGTCTCTTGACCTATTTTAAGATCATGGGTTTTAGGATTAGGTTTATATGCCTTTGTTTCTATATGAATGGATTGTAGCTCTCCTTAAGGGGTATAGTATGTGTGATGACCCTTGGATCAAATATTTTTAGGTCATCATAAGACCATGCTATGACATCCTCATATTGGGCAAGAAGTTATTTTGCTTTCTTATTTAAACATTTGTACAGGTATTCCCAATATTTACCATTTGAGGCTAATCAAGAAGGCCTAAATAAATAACATTATAGTCCTTACCATTTACCTTAGGAGCCTTAAAAGCCTTAGCAACTTGGTCCTTATCAAACAGTCTCTTTAAAGCAATCATTCCCTTTGGGATTTTATTGTCACTTAACTAAATGACTTTACCATTAAATCTATCTTCCCTAGAGATACTTCTATCAGCTTCATCAATGATATGAGAATCAAATGCTCTATAATTAGTCATGAAATTTGATATATATTGATCATCATTAAATACTTGGAAGTGGTTGATATTATTTGGTACTAAAGGACAAGGGATCATTTCAATGCTGAAATTAGGGGAATCATGATTATGTATGAGGTTATCTATAGCAGATGCTAATTGATCATCTTCTTGATTTTCTTATCTTGGGATTGAAGTGATGCCAAAGACATAAAAGGATTCAATTAGATCCAAAACTCTAAATTTATACCTTTTTAAATATGAAAGTTTGCATTGACATTTGTTTCTATCCTGGTTAACCACTGGTTTTGAGTCCCCATAAACTAGTAGTTATTTGACCTTGGTTTTTATAGAAAATTGTAAACCAAGGATAAGGACTTCATACTTGGAAATATTTTTAGTATAAGGTAATTGGATTTTATAATAATCATGGTACCTTTTGTCCATGGGGTCTACCAAAACAATACCAACACCTAATCCATCATTACACCTAGCACCATTAAAGTGAAATTTCCATAATTCGAGAACAACATAAGCATATTCGATATCACATACCTTGTCAAAATCTAGGGTGAATACCCCCAAGTTTGAGTCTATTATGTTGTTCCTCTCATTCACAACATTGTATTCAATTATCATATGCTTCATTCTTGGTTCTCTCTCAACTCTGATCTAATTAGGGATACCTTTCCAAGGTAACCACAAATGTGAGAAATATGTAGACATGTAACCATTCAATTCCTTAGTGTATTTCATATTCAATAATATTCCATATACATCAGGTATTTCAACCACCTCAATATCAATGAATTATTGCACCCTAGGTTTAGAATCTAGTTGCATATAAACATTTAATAATTCTCCTACAACTTTGACCCTATATTTGTCTAATTGGGTGATAACCCTATAAAAATTTATAGGCATTAAACTAAGTTTCTTAAATATTCCTATAGGAATGATATTATTAGAATATCCTAAATCTAATAAACTATTATTCAAGTTCTTACCAAACAACTTGATAGTGAGCAAGAAAGGAAGAGACTCAGCTTTAGTTTTATGGATTGTTACATTGGCATGATCAGTATTGAAGGGACTATTCTTTCCTAACAAGGATTCCAACAAGATATATCTTTTTTATATAATCTACATAAGTTCATGTAATTTTATATTAGAATTTATTTTCTTCATGTCCTCAACTATGTTATAACTAGTTTTTCTATAAGGATTAGGAAAATCAACATTGGGTTTTGAAGTACTCCCTTTTGGTGGCTCTAGATTGTTATTTGAAGAAGTGTAAAAAGGAGTTCCAAAGTTGTTTAGAGGTGGTGAGCTAGTCAGGGGTTACCTCTACTCTCTATTCCTCAATGTATAGGTCTTTTTTAGGAATTGTTGAAAGGCTTGGATCTCCTCAGGGACCTCATTAGGTTTGTTTTTCTCATGAAAAGGGAAATCAAAGGTGTCCATCCTAAAAACTTGATTAGATGGCTTAGATTCAAAGGTGTTTTTAATACTTTGTTTTTAGGGATCACTTCAAATGTATCCATCTCTTCCCAAAAGGCCTCAAAGTCTTTACGAAATTCTATACAATTAATTTACCCATGATTGGCTATGTAATGTAACTTATAGTTGTCAAGAAATGCAATATTAATAAGATTAATGTCCATATTATTACTACTAGAATATGGTTCATTATCCTTATTATTATAAAAATTATAATTCTCAAATATGTTATTTGGCCTATTAAACCTTTAAAATGAGAAATTCCTACTAGACTGCTCTCTAGTATTACCCACCTATTTCTGTAATTGGAGGAAATCAATGCTTAATTTTTGAACCATTTTCAAGATGCACTCATTCTCATTTTTAGGTGTTTCAAAATTATGTACGTAGTTATTACTAACATATGATACCAAATGCATTTTATCACTTGGGCTATATCCATTAGTGGGATGAGTCAAGAATCCTAGACTTTGATTTAGAGCTGCATGACTTAATGACAACTATGTGAGATTTGGGAGTTGGTTCAAGGTTGGGAGATTTTGGTTACTATTTGGGAATAAGTTCATCATAAGAAAGTGTAGGTTCATGTTTGGGACTAGAAAATCCATTTTCCCCTAGGGCTGCATTTGATCATTAATGATAACTAATTTAGAATAGGCTTGGGATAATGAAGCTATGAATGGGATAAACCTTTTTAAGAACACATAGGTCATAAGATCTACTGCATCTTTGTATATCTCTAGGGCTAGGACATTATTGGGTTTATAGGGTTGCATGGTCCTACTATACATATTTTTAAATCTATCATTGAAAGACCTAATGGTAACACTAGAATCCCTTCTAATAGTATT
Source organism: Torreya grandis (assembly GCA_037957365.1). NCBI lineage: Eukaryota > Viridiplantae > Streptophyta > Pinopsida > Cupressales > Taxaceae > Torreya > Torreya grandis. The sequence continues at coordinate 572,518 of JARHVA010007297.1, read as the reverse complement.
GAACTGATGGTAAATAACACAAGGACTAATAATTTTACCAATTTAATCAATAAATATATTCTTAAAATCATTCTAACTTGTGATATAGTTATTAAGAAAATTTAAGAACCATTCATAAGTAATATCTTTAAAAGTAAAGGGGAACAACCTAAATGCCACATCTTCATGCACAACATTAAGCAATATTTAAGTAGCCTTAAAAGATTTTATATGTTCCTCAATAGTCACTAAACTTGTTGGACTAAATGCAAATATATATTTTTAAGGGTTTTTTGGAAGATCATGAACCACCCCTGGTACATTAATTAAGGAATCCCCTAACCATGCCATACTTGGTGCTGGTTAAAGGCATAGGTACCCTAAATGGTGAAGGTGGAAGATATTTAGATCTCTGGTGTGTACCTTTATCACATCTAGCCTTTGTATGAACCTCAAGTTCAAGTAGAGGTTCTCTAGTTTTCAAGTGTGATCTATTTCTAACTTTAGGCAATTCTAGCTTTAAATTCAAAGATCCTACCTAAAATATGACATGTCAAGTTAACTTCTATAATGAATAAGACTTAGACCTACACATTCAACTTATTTTATAAAGGTGGCATGAAAAATTACAAAGGACATTGATCTTTGATTGAATTTACTCAAAGATGCATTCAACTATGTGAATATGTTCTATCTTTGAAGTTATAAGACTAAAGGATCTCAGATCTATGAAATCCATGCCCACCTTTGATAAAAATGAACATTTCTAACCTTATATACTATAGATTTTCAAATTTTAAGGCCAAATTTAATAGAAACAAGCACTAATTCACAAAGAATGACAAAGGAAACATAAAGATGTGTTCTAGAAAATAAATATCAATGATATTTATATATTCTAACAAAAGTATATACTAAAAAAAAAGATACCATGACCTTTGGGTAAAACAAACTAAGACCATCAAAGGTTTGAAGACTTTTCCCTCCTTATTATGCCAATGAGAGCTATCCTTTTGATGCTTTTGAATATACCACAGGCATCCTAAGTGTTTAAAAGACACTTCTTAATTTTTAATTTATAAAATTCAAGGAATGAGTTGTAGGTTTTGGGAATTCTAGTTGCCTATGGTGAAATAACATAAAGAAAGATAACTATTCCACAATACTTGTATATTTTGGTGGTTAGGAGCCACCTTGGCCTATCTTCTATGAATCCTTATTGATGCTTAGTGAATTACACTCCATTATGTTATAGATTAATCTAAATGGATATTTATGATGTGGATGAAAATAAAGTGATCATGGTGTAAAAAAAGAGCAAAGAAAAGGGTAGGGTAGAAAAGAAATAAGTGATTGCCAATTTTGGTCTTGAACATTATGACAAAGTATTAATGTTAGTTGAATATGCATTTAAAAAATATATAGTGCAACATAGCCTAAACTCAAATTTCATTATATATTAGGTAAACTTTAGAGGAATATGTTTAAGAATCATAAGAAAGAACTAGGTCTACCTTAGGGATTTAATACCATAATCAAATAGGTATTACACATATAAATATAGAGAAAAATGAAATAAAGCATAACCTAATATCTTTAAACTAATCTAACATAAGAAAATCATAAACCCTATGATTAAATAATGTTATTCAGAATTCAAAGATACTATTCTATTTCAAGGCTTCTACTGAAAATTGAAACAAAAGCTACATTAGAAATTAACACATCAAAAATAGACAATCCTTATGGAATTTCTTGATTCTATTAATTAATTAAAGTATAAAAGTTGCTTAGAACTCTCTCCATATTTAAATGGTTATACATGCCTTTATAGGAAGATTGAAAAATATATTGGTCAATTTATACATATAGGTGTACAAAGACAAGGACAATTATCCTTATAGGCTCTATGATACATGTGCCTTTTCCAAAATTATAGTGACCTAGAGGCAAGTATGCTAAGAAACTAGCATATGCCTTTACAATGGAATATTATATTACAAAATTCCCATTAATTTATATTATAATATAATATTTTTATAACTTGTTGGTGGGGCCCCTATTTGTTTCTAGAGGAGGCTCATGGCCCTCTCATGTTGCTCATCAACTAGATCGATATCCATAATAGGCTTCATAATGCACTCTTCCTCTTGGTCTACTATCTCATCCAATTCTTGGTCATTTCTTACCAAGGCCTCCTTGATGATTATAGATTCATTTATCCTCTCACCTCCATTAAAGGTCATATCCAAAATTTTGTTGTTATCTTGCATAGACTAGACCTTGCTTTTACCCTAAACTTCTTGAGTCACCAAAGTGGATCTATGATTGAAATCTTCATCATTGATGAGGCCAAGGGTAGTAGGTTATGTAGGATTGATAAACATGGTCCTAAGAAGTTTTTTAATTTTTATAATAAGCCCTTTATAATATTTTAAAATACTAATCACCTTGGTGTGTTAGGTACTCAAGCTTTGAACTTTATTAGTACCAATCCTTAATATTATGCCTAGTTGTCCCATACTTATTATTTTAATGTTTATGATCTACATCATTTATTGAATGTTGAGGATCTAAGCAATATTATCATCTAAGGCTTGTCATTGGGTAACCAAGTCCTTTGCTAATGTATCTTGGTCTTCTAGTGCACTCTAACTCATTTTCATTGATGTTAATGCCTCAAACATGTCATAGAATGACTTAACAAGCATCTTAATCATGGCATATAGTACTAAAAATATTGCTTGGGTTTTTAGGTTCTCTTTCTCCCTTTCTAAATTCTAGATCCTTTGTTTTAGACCCCAAAATCTAGCCTTGGCTTGTTGTGAATGTGCTTCCATCAAGATTTCCACATATTCTTCATATATTGTAGACTCACCAAGCTAATTTCCTACAATAGGGGTCAAACCTACAAAGGTTCCAACTTATAAAAGGTGAATTCCTCTATCCCTACCATAGCTATCTTGGTAGTAATCCTTTCTAATCCTATTGTTACAAGACTGAAGTGAAATATGGTAATTGGTTGCTTGAACTTGGGAGGTTCTAGGACTTCCATGCCTGAACTACTAGATTGTCCTAAAGGATCCATATTCTTATATCCTGAGCCTTTAGTGACCATAATCCTCCTCTCTTCATGCTCTTTCACTATAGATTTTATCCAAGGCTTTACATCATCATGCACATCCACCCAGCCCTTATCATGGACCATGAGTGGGAGAGAGAAGGAATATTATGAAACCTACCATAAATGAACTAGTTAGGAATGATTGGTTAATGGATTGGAAATTTGTCACTAAAGAGATTGAATTCACTAGTGGGATGAGTGAAGGTCAATCTAGGCTTATTTCTTGGTCTCATAGGGACCAATGCCAATTCTACCAGCTTCTTCTCTTAAGATCCTACTAGGACTAGTTTATTCCATATTACCTCCTTCAAAAGGACATCTTATCCACCTAATCCATAGGGTTTTGAAAGCTCCTTGAGGGAACCCTCAAGTGTCTCTTCTATCTCTAAGGAAATCATGGTAATGAAATAGATTGGAGAAGGTGGTCTCTAGTACATGGTTGAAGGTAACCATTTTTGGACTTTCTTCTAATCTTACCTCTCCAACTTTCTCCTTTACTTTAGATTGATCATCCAAAATGGGCTTAGCTTGCTATTGGGACTGATGTGGTTTCCTTATCTAAGGTTGCTCTTGAGCTATCCTAGATGGCTTAGGTAGTAAATAATATTGCAAGGGGTGCATTTAGCATGTTTCCCTAAATGGCTTATTATCTCTGACCTATCTATGCTCTAGCTTGATGTTGTGTCCCTAGACTCTACCAAATACTTCTCCATAGTTATTGGCTCTAATGTATATAGTGTCATGGGCACCCAGTTGGTGTACATATTTAGAATTAAAATATACTATTCAAATTCAAGACTTATAATGAAAATTGAAAGAAAAACTACATTAGCATTTAACACAGGAAGAATAGACAATCCTTATGGAGTTTGTTGATTCTATTAATAAAATCAAGTATAAAAAGTTGCTTAGAACTCTCTCCTTCTTTTCAATGGTGATACATAAGAAGATAGAGCAATATACTGGTCACTTTATCCATATAGGTGTATAAAGATAAGGACAACTATCCTTACATGTTCTGTGATACATGTGCCTTTTCCAAAATTATACTAACCTAGAGGCAGGTATGCTAACAAACTAACATAATCCTTTACAATGGAATAATCTATTATAAAATGACCCTTAATTTATATTAGAATAGAATATTTTTATAACTTGTTGGTGGGGCCCATATTTGTTTCTAGAGGAGGCTCATGGCCCTCTCATGTTGCTCATCAACTAGTTCTATATCCATAATAGGCTTCATGATGCACTCTTCCTCTTGGTCTACTAGCTCATAAAATTCTTGGTCATTTCTTGCCAAGGCCTCCTTAATGTTTTTAGGTTCATTTATCCTCTCAATTGCATTAAAGATCATATCCAAAATCTTTTTGTTATCTTGCCCAGACTAGACCTTGCTTTTGTCCTGAACTTCTTGAGTCACCAAAGTGGCTCTATGATTAAACTCTTCATCATTGATGAGGCTAAGCATAGTAGGTTGTGTATGATTGACAAGCATGGTCCCAAGAAGTTGTTCAATTTTGATAATGAACCCTTTACAATATTTTAAAATCCTAATCACCTTGGTATGTTAAGTACTCAAGATTTGAACTTTATTAATACCAACCCTTAAGATTGTGCCTAGGTATCCCATAGTCATGGTTTTAAATTTTAGGATCTACTTCTTTTCTTGAATGCTGAAGAGTTGGGAAATATTATCCTCTAAGGCCTACCATGAGGTAACTAGGTCCTTTGCTAATGTAGCTTGGTCTTCTAGTGCACTTTAACTTATTTCAATGATGTTAATGACTCAAACATGTCATAAAATGACTCATCAAGCATCTTAATCATGGCATCTGGTAGTGATAGGATTTTTTGGGTTTGTAGGTTCTTTTTCTCCCTTTATAAATTATATATCCTTTATTTTAGACCCCAGACTCTAGCCTTGGCTTGTTGTGAATGTGATTCCATCAAGATTTCCACATATTCTTTGTATATTGTATCTTCACCAAGCTATTGTCCTACAATAGGGGTCAAACCTACAAAAGGTTCAAACTTCTGGAAGGTGAATTCCTCTATCCCTACCATAGCTATCTTGGTAGTAATCCTTTATAATCCTATTGTTTTAGGATTGAAGTGAATTGTGGTAATTTGTTTCTTGAAATGGTGAGGTTCTAATACTTCCATGCCTAGACTACTAGATTGTCCTAGAGAATCCATCTTCTTATCTTCTAAGCCTTTAGTGACCATAATCCTCCTCTCTTCATTCTCCTTCATTATATATTTTATCCAAGGCTTTACATCATCATGCACATCCACCCCAACCCATGTCATGGACCATGAGTGGGATAGAGAGGGAATATTCTACAACTTACCATAAATGAATTAGTTAAGAATGACTGGTTCATGGATTGGAAATTTGTCACTAAAGAGATTGACATCATTGGTGGGATAAGTGAAGGTCAATTTTGGCTTCTTTTTTGGTCTCATAGGGGCCAATGCCAATTCTATCAACCTCTTCTCTTAAGAGCCTACCAGGACTAGTTTCTTCCCTATTTCTTCCTTTGAAGGGTCCTCTTATCCACCCGATCCATAAGATTTTGAAATATCCTTAAGGGAATCCTCAAGTGTCTCTTCTAGATCTAAGGTAATCATGCCAATGAACTATATTGGAGAAGGTGGTCTCTAGTACATGGTTGAAGGTAACGGTCCTTTAATAGGACTTTCTTCTAATATTACCTCTCTAAATTTATCCTTTCTTTTGGATTGATCATCTTGAGTTGGCTCAACCTACTATTAAGACTGATGTGGTTTCCCTATCTTAGGTTGTTCTTGAGCTATCCTAGATGGCTTGGGTAGTAAATGATATTTCAAGGGGTACATTCGGCATGTTTCCCTAGATGGCTTATTGTCTCTGACCTATCTATGTTCTAGCTTGATGTTATGACCCTAGACTCTATCAAATATTTCCCTATGTTCTTGGCTCTAATGGGTATAGTGTCATGGACACGCAGTTTGTGTACATACTCAACCTTGAGCTTCTTGTCCTTTAGATGATCTCCCACTTTGTTTATGGGATCCCAAATTTTGAGTTCATCTAGATGAAATCCAAATGAATTCCTATGTGTGACTATAACTTCCATTTTATTCCAATCTTTAATTAAGATTTTCCTAATGTCTAAAAAGAAGTGATGATGTATACCTTTCCTTTTCTCCTTGCAATCTTTGTCAATTCCAAGGATGAGGTAGGATTAAATATCTTGCTTAGCAGGCTTACTTGACACATACATTGGTAGTATATAGGGTTGTGACATGATTCCTTCTATCTTGATGACTATGTAATTAGGATAATATGATACATCCTCCATCATTTCAACCTATCTCTTGATGAGGGCATGGAGACTAGGCATTAGAACATTTGTGATGGCTTTATCTATTGCTGAAAAAAAGTAATCATAGATAAGTTACATGTGATTCTAGTACTTGAAGATGTGCATCTTGGAGTAGTAGTGTGAAATAATTGTCCTACCCTCTATGGATAAATTCTTAATACTAGGGAAGGTAGTTAAGGCTTGAAGGAAGTCTAGGAGGTATGCCATCATGTAGAATTGATTAGAAGTCTTTCTCTTGATGGCTTTGAATTATTTTTAAAGGAAGGTGTTGATCAAATCTCTTAGCAGAGGGGTGAGTTTCTCCTCTACCAAGAAGTGTACATATGAGACCCAAACCTTATTCACATAGGTGATCAAAGGGGCACCAAAAGATCTATTCAACAAGGTCATAATCACCTTAATGCCATCTCTAAACTAAATGATAGGGATTTTTCCATCAAGGGTTCTAAATATTTGAGGCCCTCGAAGGGGCTAGGGTCTTAAGATGGATTCCAAGTCATTGTTATTTATCCATTCTCTCATTTTTGGAAGTTAAACATGGGGAAGGGGGAGCTTCTAGTAATTTTAAAAAGCAATAGGGGAAATGTATGCCACCTCTTTTGAGCTACCCTCACTAATAATCCATTCACCATCAATTTTAAAATAAAAAAAATAGGGGCAAGGACATCAGTGTAGTGCATTATCTCTAGTTTTGCATGGGATGGTGGAGGTTGACCATTTGGATTATAACTAGATCACTATATCATCTATCAAACATGGTGTTTATATTTTCTTCCCTTGAGATAGGTTGTAATTATTCTAATATGAAGAGAATCTCAAACTAATTTTTGATGCTATATATGTTCAACACTATGAGGTCTAATTCTGTATCTTTAAACACCTGGCCCTCATTATCATTTGTTAAATAGAGATTTACTTCCTCCTTGAATTGTTGTCTGCTAGTATCCATGGCCTCAATTTCTTGTTAATTATTTACATTGGATTACAAATGATATTTTTTAAATCCCCCTCATACTTATAAAACAAAATAGAGTTACCTTTTGATTTAATTATAGTAAATTGAGCCTATTTTGTTTATTTATATAAGGTCTAGGGTTTGGATCTTTAATGGTAAAATATATCTAGGATTTAACTTATACATGTTCTAGATTTGATTTGGACCTTTGAATTTATACCTTTGTGTTTTTGAGCCCATGAGATCTTTAGTTTTGTCCTTTTCTACTTGTGTGGAGCTTATATGGGACTGGTCTAGATCTTTTGTGGCATTTTTCATAAATGTCATTTGAACACTTGTCATTGGTATTTAGAAATACATCATTTTTTTCTATATAGAATAAATATCCTAGCTTAGCATGAGTCATTGATCATGATTTAGGCCCTTGTATTTGATTGGATTGCTAATCTTAAGCCCTATGGTTGTGACACTTGGATTGTTTACATATCTTCCTCATGCTTCAAATATTTTGTTCAATTAATCATTGAATAGGTATTGACCATGTGGTAAGGTAAGATTATAGTATTTTGAAAAGTCATCAAATCTTGTTCATGTTTTTGGATCAAATCTAGTAATGATGCATGAACCATAAGATATATAAAATGCCTGATCACTAAGTCAGTTGATTATTAAAGTTAAGGCTTACGATTATGTTTCTTAGGCTAAGATTTATTTCACATTTACTATGTACTAGATAAATATTAGGCTAGGTACTTAAACCATGTGTTGATTAAAACTTGAAAAGGACATCAAAATTCTAGGCTAAGGTTTGTGTTGTGTTTAGCAACACTAAGAAAATATTAGGCTAAAATATCTATGTCACTTGTCATGAACCATGCTCAAAGTAGGTTCACTATGAGATGATGATCTACATGTGTTGATAAGGTGAGTTCATGATTTGAGGTTGATTATGCAAAATGTAATGTGAGTCTTAAGGTATAGACTTGGGTTTGGTATATATCATTACATTTTCAAGTCAAAGCCTTCCATTGTGAACATATTTTGAATACTTTCCCTAGCTGTAGGGTTCCAAATTAAAATAGGATTTTTGAGAAGTCATTTGAACCCTTAAGTAAAATATTTTATTAGTTTAAAATTTATGGTCTCATGACCGTCAAATACACTCTTGTGAGTGTCTGTTGATAGTCATGTGAATGTCAAGTTTAAACCAAAAGTTTCATTTAATGGACTAAAAGTTGACAATAGCGTGGGTGTCAAGTTTGCCTCTTTGGATGTTTGGGTGATAGTTGTGTGAACATCAATTTTAATTTCATTAAAACCTTTATTACTAAATGCAAGGGTTCCATTTGGCACTTATACAGAGCTTCTTAGGGTCTTGGTGTTACTTTTCTCTGTTAAATTAAGTCTCACGATAAAGTGATAGTTATTGATCATGATTTGGGCCCCTAATTTTGATTAGATATAGTGTCAAGTGGGTCCCTCTTCCTTTCAATCCTCACATGTAATAGTGATTAATTTCAATCTTTTGAGCTCCCTATGGCCTTTTGACTTTTCAAATACACTTCACTTCATTTGATCAAGTCCCATGATAAAGCAAAAACTATTAGATCATCAAAGATGAATGTTATTTAAGCCAAATTTTAGGTTGTCTTCATGCCATTGGATCAGATCTAGTGATGAAGCAATAGCCATACGATCTACAAAATATGAATAATTTAATGTTAAGACTGTGGGAACATAAAAAACTTAGGATTAAGATGCTAAGACTAAGCTCATGATTGTACTAATAAATACATCATGGCCTTAGTATTAAAGTCTCATGCTTAAGTTGAGAAATACTAAAATGGACCCTACAAATGAACATTAATTAGGATATTAGGAACCCTTTTAGGGAGACAAAATAATTATTAAAGGGATCAAGTTTCTTGGTCGAGTTGTGTTGAAAAACATGACTTAACTAGGAACATGTGGTTCATCCTTAAAATCCCTAAGTTGATTTTTAAAATGTTTTTCCACCAACTTGGGTTCTCGACTCTATTAAAATTTGAATTAAGGGTTTGTTAGGGTTTTATAACATATATTCCTTGGGATTACATGCCATGAAACCTACAACTAAGATCCTAGTGAATACTATTATCACAATTAGTCCATACTGAAATAGATTTAAACCATATAAGATTTGCTTAAACAAAGTGGATGACCTTCAAACTTCTACAACAAAATTTGACACATTAAAATTTCCATGTTTTATATTCAATATTTCTCAAGAGTCCCAATTCAAGAAAATGGGGGTATGTTGGTCCCAACAGATCCAAACATTGAGAATCAATAAAAATTGACAAAGTTTATCCCAAAAAAACTATTCTATTACTGTATGGATTATGAAAGTATAAAATATTTGAATATTACCCTATTAAAATAGGATCACACCACACTATTGTCATATTTTTATACTATTGTACAAGTGAACATAAGCTATCAATTATAAGATCAAAAGCAAACACAAACCTTTTTCAACTTGTGTACATACCAACAACCTCACTAGGAGCATATTATACACATGTTTTATCCTTATTTTTATATCATTTATTATACATTCATTATTTATTTATATTAAATAAAATTAATCAATATTTATCACTTACTAAAACACCAATATATTACTAGCTACCTAAGTTATTGAATCTACTAGTGTTACAATTTGCTTGGGTGAATCAAACTTCTTGTAGCATGTTTTTCTTGTTTGATTTCTTTCTTCATGTGTTGTGTGTAGTTTGGCTTATAGAAATCTGAATATGTCCTTGTGTGTGGAGCCAATCCTCCATTATATGTTTATATGCATGTGAGTGAACTTTCAACATGGCCCTTTTATGTGGTCTTTTAGCCTTATTTTGTGTTTTTTGTGTGTGTCATGGTCATGACTTGTTTGCTCAGTTTGACATGCCATGAATGGAATCATTCATATTTACAACCTTGCAATGAAATTATGGATATCATGAATACATTTGAGATTAGTTTTATTTAAATTTTATTACTCAGATTTGATCACTTATTTGCTTGTTTAATTTCTAACATCTATCTTGACACTCTAACTATGTATGATTATTATAGAATACATATCACATTACTAATTTGATCAGTTGATATATACTAAAATTACATTCTCATACATGTTATAAATACTACTTTGATTTCATATTTTTTAATGGCGTCTATCATGTAACTTTTTATTTTGAGTTATGTTATTGTGGAAGAATAATAAATCTGATAAAAATGGATGCATAAAAAATGTATTATTTTAGATATTAAGCCCCTAAAATATAGTGCATGGGTATAATTTTATATATTTTACATAGTTAATCTCATAACACACCTATAAATAACTCAAAAAATTAGTTTGGATAAGAATACTCCATTCATATAGGAGTGCACCCTATTATCTAAACAAGGTACTAGTGTCCTAGTACATATAAAATAATCACTTTAAAAATTTATCAGAGTTTTAGGTAATACATAACAATTAAAAATAGGTTTACATTGTCATTTTCCATTATGTACTTAGCTTTGTCTCAAAAATTACTTAGTTTGGGGGCATCATGCATGCCATATGTTTTAAGTTAATAGGTAGGCTATTAATTATAACCTTAGTTTTTATTAATTAGTTTTAGAATACATATAAATCATATATCAGATTGGGTGAATGTGTATGGCATATCACTTCCTCCTTGCTTAGTTTTTCACCAATTTCATATATGTAATGGTAATTTTTTTCATTCTCCATGTTGTATACACCATATCTATATTATACTAATTTTTTCCACTAGTTTTGCACTAGATTTATATAATAAATTTTCATATTTCATGTATAGTGATTGATTTATCCTTTCTCACTAGTTTTACACAATAAATATTCCTTATTACATCTACAATGGTTGGTTCACCCTTTTGTACTAGTTTTTAAACAATGGTTTGCATTAGAATAATCTATTAGAATCTATACATGGATTCAAAACTATGTCATTAATTTAGGTATGAAATTATGGATTTAAACACACCTTGAGTTCTTAATCACACTCTCTTTTAAATTAGGATTAGGGAATGAACTATACAATCCAATCTATTCCACACAAATGAAATCTCCGAAGGTCATGCCTTCTATAATCACCATTTTTTCACCAATTTATTCACAAACAAACACAATAATTCACATACCCAATTGGTTGTATTCATTCCTTATTATTAGTTATATAATATTTCTTTTTTTTAATTCTTCATATTCATCTTATGTAAGGATTGATTTTATACATGTTTTATTCCAGGTTTGCATCGAACATAGTTCAATGTTGTGGCCTACATTCAAGACTACACTTCATAGGTGAGTTAAAGTAAACACTTTTTATTTTATAAATTTATATAATATAAGAGAAAAATATTAGACACATAACATAATATTTAAGATAAAATAATGAATTTGTGACCATCCTTTTTGCACACGTAGCTCATGAAATTTTCTAGGGCCTTTTGACAACTTTACTCAACTTTTCATATAAATGAATTATTCTTATAAGCAAATAAATTACCTAATAATGTCCCTATGACTTGTGTAAATTATTTTAGTCTCACACACACATATTTTTTGGTGGTAATGATATTAGTTATTTTTGCTCCTTAGACAACATTGCCATAATTGAATAACACCGAAGTACTCTCTTCTCTGGCTCCACCTCTCCTATCCTCTAGCCAGATAACATCTAATTTTAAAAATTCAAATTCATGAAAGGTTTAGCACATAGGTTTAGAAATTCCCATCCAAAGGAATTCCAAAAATAATATTATAAAGACACATTTCAAACCATTTCTCATAGAAGAGGCTTCCAAATTGAAAAGAACTAGAATCTTGATTTCATATTTAGAGAAAATTTCCTATTTATCTCAATTATAGTTACATACAATCCTAGTATCCCTAAGATAAAGTATGAATAAACTTCAAAGGTCACAAATCATATTTAAAGTAATTAATCACACTACCATCGCACCATCATCTATCATTTTTAATTAGTCTTTCACACACATCAGTGTATCATGGGAGAAATTTATGGATTTTAATATATATTTAAGATTATTGGTATTAAAATATGTTTAACATACGGGTGTTAAAATAAGGCATAACTTCAACCACTAACCCATTTTTACTATATTATTTCATTTATCCTCTTTGTATATTTATCTAGGGTTTTGAAGTGAAAATATGATATATATTGGTCTTCTCATTGGGTCATAATCTCTTGAATAGCCCATATAACACACAAGTGAAGGTGAACCTACCAAATAAATTTCAAATCTCTTCCACTTTTTAGTCTCTTGCACTCCTTAGGGACAAAAACACACTCATATATTATCTAATTACAATACTTGTATCTAAAATCCTAGTAAACTCCTATTTTGAGTCTACACTTAGTCAACACAATTTCCCTATCATTTTAAGTTTTATAAATAGTCAACATCTTAGTTTTCAAACTAAGTTTATGTTTTCCTTTGTACCTTCAATATTTTGTATATTTCCTAATTTATTAAGTTCTAAATTAGTATGTGTCATTTATTCCATATATGTAGTATTATTATTTGTCATAGAAATTTGCCTGATTAGGGTCTAACAGTCACGTACTTCCCCAAATTCAATAAAATAATTTGAAAATAATACAATCAACCAATAAACATACAAATATCTTAAATTAATATTTTTTTAAATATGATTTTCTTCATAATCAAAATCATAGTTTTATTAGTTGATTAATTTATCCATTCCATTTAGGGCAATATTTAGATTAATTAATTAAAATAATAGGATAATGTAATGATAAATTTATTTATTCATTTGAACCAAATCAAGGACCAATATCTAGAATAATTGCACAGTAGATTCCAAAATGTGAAAAATATGATTGTCAAAGAAAGAAATGACTTTTAAAGTCAAAATGTTTAAGAGACACAAATTATAGACATTTAAAAAAAATTAATTGTAGTCAAGATATATCTATGGCCAAATAATAAATGATGTATATGAAAAATGAAGTTTGTACTTATATACATCCTAAATTGGTCAAGAAAAAATGCATATTATGTCTTTTCACAATACTTTCATAGGAGACTCTAACTGGAGAATATGATTTTATATTCACATTTAGCCATGTCCTTTCATTTGAATTGTCTACGTCTTTCTAGATTCCCTAGATATCTTTTTACATATTCTAGAACATCCATAGCATTTTGGACTTAACTCTTTCATCCCCAAGAACCTCTTTTAGGTCCAAACCCATCCCACCAAGTCCCACATCCCTTGGACAACATTGCTTAAATAGGACTATAACAATGAAAACCCAAGGTGTCTAGTTTTTGGTGCTGTTGTCCAAGTCCAATTTTGGTCCCAACAATCAGCTTCTTTCATAGGATGAGTCTTACCACTTTTATTTACTTCATGTCTAAGTTTCCCTATATTAGCTAAATTTAATAAAAGATCCCAAATTCAAAATAACATGTCTCCTATATAAAGGACTACACAAGGAATTTTATATCTAACACCTAATATTTTGGCACATTAGACATAATAAAATCAATCAATAGTATAGCTTAACTTCTCTACATCACACATAGATTTGCATCTTTGATCAAGGAAGGGCCTACGAAAAATTCATTCTTATACCAATCTTGCACATTGATTATGAAATTTCCCTAATGGATAACTACATCAGATCTAAGACCTTTTGTATGAGGGTTAATGTATGCAATATCTAGAGTAGCAAGGGTTATTTATTATCTGATCATTCTTCCCACAACCCAATTTCCCCCCTTATTCTTTGATTTCTTTTGTTATTTATTTGTATGTAGGTTAATATAGAAACTAAAGATAGAAGTTGACACATAGTGAGATTTTCATAATCTTAAGATTCAATATTTCACTAATAGAGTGTCATAGGGCTGCCAAGCAAAACCCAAAAAATATATACCACCAGTATAATAGCACTGGAAGTGGACAATAGTATTAGAAGTGGATAATAGTGTAAAACAGTGGAAAATAACACCAAGTAATAATGTGTCTTGAGTTTGACACTCTTTTCCAATCCATAAATAGAGTTATAGGTCCTATTTGTGACATTCTACCATCCCTACATAGCAATTTCTAGACTCTGGATTATCCATTTTAGCAAAGAATAAGCTAAGTTAACTTTTCTTTGTCTTCTCTTTCCTATGTGAATTAAGTTGATCAAATTGAAAAAAATTGTATTTCACTACATAAAAATAGAATTCTCTCCCTATTTTATAACTTTATTACTTAAGAATTAAACATATACTTATTATATTAATAAAAGATTTGGTGAACTTGACTTATTTTGAATTTTTGTAGAAAAACCCTATAAACCCTAGGGATAACTATTTATAAATTTTTTTCCATAATTTCTTGATTTTTATTGAATTTAAAAATCATAAGTCTATCAATTAATTTCCAAAATATCACATATTTTGTTCAAACCCTAGTTGGCACATACTAGGTCCTTTTTTCTTACAAACACTAGGAAAAATACATTACTAATTTTAGAAATATTTTCTAATTTTGCCTAAATTTTTCAAGAAAAATTCTAAAAATTTTATCTAAAATTTTCAAATTATTTCACTAATTTTGATAACAATTCATTCAAAACCCTAGATTTTAAAACTAGGTCTTCAAACAACAAACCTTGCCTCCTTGCCAATTTTAGAAAACTATTTTAGAATTATTGCATAATTTCTAAATTTCTAAATTAGTAGTTTCTTGTGCAAAAATTTAATTTCCAAAATTCTAATTTTTTTATTAATTTTTTTACATTTATCATATTTAAAACTATTTTTATAATTTAAAATTATTGCATAATTTTCAAAATTCTAAAACCTTAGTTCTAAACCCTAGATTTCCATCCTAGGTCCTCAAACCTCAAATTTACCTCCATTACAATTTTTTTAAAAATAATCTAAATTTATTGCAAATTGTTTGGGCTATCAAAATTAATTTTTAGAATTCAATGTTAGAAGTTCTTTGGGCATTTATTTACTTCATAGTGTTTATACTCATTTTTTACTATTTAATATTAAGAAGAAATAAGAAACTAAAGATAAATGGTCAGGGGTTTGTACGTACCTGGATTAAGTTGCTCACCATTATCCAAATGTTGTAGGAGCTCCTCTTTGGCTGTGGAGGATGACACCTATAGATAAGAATAAGAAACTCAAACAAAGAGATTGTTAGAGACAGATATGGTGGACTACCAAGCAAAGCTCGGTCCCAGAAGTGCAAAGACTTCCTTGAGGGATGACAGTCCACTATTTATAAGTAAAAGTGTCAAAAATAAAGAAATGACAAATGAATAACAAAGAAGAAATTAGATAATGCGTACCTATTTCTTTGCAACCAGTCTGCCATAGTCACCGACGTCGGTAGTCCTACCGGCATCAGTTGGTCAAATGTTGCCAACGTTGATTATGTTATCGATGTCGGTCAGGGATGTGGTCAATGTCAGTTAGGGTAATGGCCTTGGACAGGTTTTAGACAGGTTTGTGGTTGACAAAGGGGTTTGGAAGAAGTCTGGGTCTGAAAGGAGTCTAGGTCTGTGCAGGGTTGCAGGGAGATGAATAAGGCCTGCAAAAGGGCAAAGGTAGATGATATGTTGTCAAAAAGGATAAGGGTGAGAGGAAGGCTTTTCAACATTTCCTTGAAAGAAGTTGGGTCTGGTTGAAGGTCAGGTCTGGTCTGGCTGATAGTATTTAGAAATAGTATAATTACTAATGCTTTCTAAATTACTAAAATGAAAGGGCAGAAGAAATACTTAACTCTGGTGAGATGAAGAACCAAGGTGTTGAATGCTTATGCCTATTACGGCTGATGTCCAGGTCCCCATGCAATGCTTCAGTCCAATCTAGAGTGACTAGTGTAGAGTCTCTGTGGCCAAGGGAGCGTTAGTTGAAGTCTGATGCCTGTTGATGTCTCAGAGTCTGAGAAGAAGAGAGAGAGCCAGATCCTAGTGAAAAAGTGATTCTAAGAGTCCAAGAGAGAAGCGTCTAAGAGTCCCTGAGCCCATAAATCAACATTAGAATTCAGTTTATGTAACTAATGTCAGCTATCCCACTAACATCAGCCAATAGTTAACCAACATCAATGGGTGAAAAATGAGTAAAAGCACTAAGAAGCCCATTCTCCATTTGCCAAGTGCATAGTCCATTGGTGAACATTCAAATGGTGGGGTTATTAAGCACAAGGGTTAGTTAGGCAGTTGGAAAGGAGTAAGAATAGGTCTTAGGGAGATGACTTAGTCTCAAGATGAGTCATAAGGTGGGAAATGGTCCAAGGTGAGGTGTCCTAGGTGAGGTGTCGGGGTGAGGTCATAATTTAAAATAAATTATTTATTTTAAATTAATAAGATGTGGGTTAGGACCAAAGGAGGGCTGACACAATTTAGGTGTCTACATTTACCCCTTTTTGTCTTGTTGGTTGTTCTAGATGAACTGCAAGACAAAAATAGGAGTAGATGCCCCAGGTATGGTGATGAGGTATTCCCCCTCAAAGTGGGAGCCAAGGGAAGGTAACCTGATATCAGGTGCCAATTTGATAGGCAGTGGATGGGTTATGGTGAAGTTTGAGTATGAATGCTACAATAGTTGGGATTGTGCGTACACCACTTCACGTGATAGATAGGTCAAATTGTCACAGTCAAAGGTCGATGAGTGCTAAAATCAAAATAACCAATCCCCAACATTTAGTCGTAGCTGATTAGGTTATTTGAGTAAAGCTGTAGCTCTAATGGTCATCATGTTCCAAGTATCTTGGGCTTTAGGAAGTGCTCTTGGAAAACATGAAAATGTCATAAGTAGTGAGGATCAACTAGAGCATGATCTGATACTTGTGAGGGTCGTAATATGAGGTGCGCACAATTTTGCTATCTATTCGTGAGGTAGCATACATGTAATCAATACAACTAAGGTAGAGTTGTCTCGGAAGTGGTTATGGTCTAAGGAGATAGTTGCGATCTCCATGGTCGTTGGTCGAGTCAATTTGAGATATAAGTGATCTCAAGTGTGTTTGGTGTGGTAAGGGAGAGGGATGTGATCTCCAATGTGCCCCATGAGAAGTCAAAGGTGACTTCTACAATGTTAGGGCTTGTTGATTGGTCATGATTTTGGATGAGGTATTTGGTCATGGTTAAAGGTGATATGGTTGGTCTGTTAAGTAGATGGATGAACGGATGGCCATTATCTTTAGGGAGACAAATGGGCGAATGGCTGAGCTAACCTCAAAAGACTGAGTGCTGCCTACATAGCCCCTGTTGTAAGGGGCATCAGACCAATGTAGTTCAGAAAAAGGGTCCAAGTGGCCGATAGTTGGTCAGGTTAGAGATGTCAGCATTTCCCATATGTGTGATGGTACATGCTTGAAATGATGAATATATGATGATGTTACAGCCTTTTCCATATTATGTGATGGTGTATTCTATAATATTGGTATTGTGGTCTTTCATCCCTAGAAATTTCCCATATTAGTGATGGTGTATGCTAAAAATTAATTGTAGATGATGTTATAGCCTTTTCCATATTATGTGATGGTGTATTCTATAACATTGGTTTTGTGTGGTCAATAGTTTCCATGTGTATTGTTTTCCATAGAAACTAGTGTGAATGGGCTAAATCATGTTAGTGATATGAAAAAGGTTTGGTTTGGTTTGGTTGGATGTAACCAAGATGTATAAGAAGTGAAAGGTGCATTGGTCTTTCATTGACAAGGACTATAACGATAGCATAGATAAGGTTTTTGGAAATAAAAGCCCCATTTATGCATTGCATCATTGACCAAAAGTTTGTGTTAGAGAAGTAGTTGAATTACTTGACGTTAAGTGAGCTCAAAATCCCTTGAGTAAGTTGGGGTGATAGGCATGAGTGTGTAAGATGTAAGGATAGGGTAACCCTTTTTTAGTAGGGACAACTTTGCCCCTTTTATAGGTGACCCTGAGAACGACTAAAGGCAAGCCCATGACTTAATAGTTTGTCAGTTATTTTTTTTTCTATTTTTTTTTTGGGACTGATCAATGTGGGAAGTCCACTTAGGGATATTGTTGTGTTTTATGGTCATGTTGTGCTGTGTATGTAGCAAAATTTGGTCATAGCCATCCTTCGAGGGATTGGTTTATATTGTGATTGTTGTATGTTTAGAAGTCTGTGAATTGTTGTCCTTCAAGGGAGCAGTCTATTTTATTACAAAAATGATGTAGCTATCCTTCGAGGGAGTAGTCTACATTTATAGTTTATGACCTTTAAATAGGCATCCCAATTTTATGTTTTGTTTTTGACTGAAGTTTTGGTCATGGATTTGACTATAGAGGTTCAAGGGCTTCCCTTTTATTAGGACAAAGCATTTGTGCTTGACAAAAGGGTTGACTAATGTTTATAGGAAAAAGGGTTGAAAGGAGTAAGAATGATGATGATGGGGGGTTGCTCAAGGAACAAGCTCAAGTTAAATGTCAAGTGAGTGATTACTTGACTAACAAAAAAAATGGTCGAAGATGTAAGGCATAAAGAGGCTCAGGTTCTAGTCAGTCTTCGAGAGAAGACAGAAGATAAGTCCCTGATTCATGCTATGTGTGTCGATGTAAGGTCTGAGTCAATTAGGATCAAACTTGCCCCATTTGATTTATTCCAAATTGGTCACATGTTGGTCATTGTTGTAGGCAGGTTTTGGTCAATGTTAGTCGTGAAGTCAGTTAGTATGATGTTGGTTAGTATGTTGTTGGCATTTGGTACAATTCCAAACATAGTTGCTATAGTCTTGGTTGATAGTGGGCCAATAATAGCCTAAACAAAGGATGTGCTTGGCAACTGAGTTACCACTAAAATGCCCACCACAAATCCCATCATGGACTTGTTTGATGACAAGGAAGTCTCAGTGGTTGTTAGGCATTAGATAAGGAGGTTGTCTTGACCTCATTTGTAGAGATGTCCCCCTAGCATGGTGTAGCGAGTAGTGCTTTTGATAAAAGCCCGCTATCCATTACTAGAGAGATTGGGAGGTATGGTAAAATATGTCAAGTAGTCCACAAGTCGCTTATACAAACATCATGTGGACTAGAGAGGTTAGGATGAATTTACCCTAGTGATGTTGGTCAAGACATGTCCAAGATAGAAATCTTGGGTTGTGTTGGTTGAGAGGTCTTGACGAATAATGGATATGTCAAAGGTGTAGAAGTCTGGTCTTTTCATTTATCCTTCACAGCTTGGGGGCTAGTGGCCACATCAATTGTGTTGATTTCAAATAAAGGAGTGGATGGTGGTAAAGGGACCATAGTCTTGTATGGGGATCCCTATTTAGGTGAAGAGGTTTGGGAGGCATGGGATGGTGTCAAATTTTTGTCAAAAGAGTGGTCAAAAGAAGCCTCAATGTGAGGGGTGTCCTTTTTTAAGTGTCTGTGAATAACAACCTTAAGGGCACAAGAATGCTCAGTATCATGTCCAGGTGTGTGATGATACCAATAGATTTTAGTGTCATCAAACCAAGATGGTTTTGGTCTGAGAGGTTGATATGGTTTAATAGGCAAAAGGGTGATGCTAGATGACTGCAACAATTGGCATAACATCAAAGCATAGGACCCCCTTAATGGCTTTGTGCTTTTTGTTGCAGTTGGGGTTGACAACTCCTTTTTAGGAGTTATTTGGGGATTTTGTCAAACCATATTTTTCATGGGTGGTGTGGCCACACACGTAGACAGCACTTTCTTGATGAGAGGTGATGGATTAGGGAGCACTTCTTTAAAAGTGGAAGGATGTGGACCCAAGATAGATGGTAATGATGATGGTGGGGGAGGAGTTCTCTGATGTGGTTTAGTAGCCTTCTTTAGTTTAGTGTGAGGACTACTATTGGGTGAGCCAAGGTTCAAGTCTACCTTCACTTGTGGGTGAGTGAGGTTTGAGAGGCATGGGATGGTTATGGCTTCTGTGTGTGGTTGAATAGCGTGGAAAGTATGATCCCTTAATGATGATAAGAAGGATGAGGGCGAGGCAGTCAGTGTTCGTGCCATCAAATCATCCTCCAATATGGGAGAGGTCAAAGTAGACTTTCCCACATGTGAAAGGGGGTTAGATAGAGGACAAATAGGAAAATAAGGCTCTTCTACCTATGGTGGAGAAATAAGAGAAGAAAGTTCTTCTACCTATGGTGGACAAATAGGAGAAGAGAGTTCTTCTACCTGTGGTGGACAAATAAGAGAAGAAGGCTCTTCTACATGTGGTAGACAAATAAGAGAATAAAATTCTTCTACCTATGGTAGATAAATAGGAGAAGAAGGCTCTTCTACCTGTGGTAGATAAATAGGTTGATTAACCTATTCAGACTATGGAAGAGGTTGGTTAGAAACCATGTTGACTATGCATATATTATGTTCTTGAAGGTCATCGACTATGGTCTAAATGTTATGCTGACTGGGGGGATGGTTAGGGAATGGTTGTCGAAATACATCCATGTTTTGGTTAGCTAATGTGTTTGGGTTATCTAAAACAAGATCCCCCTTGTCTAACATGTCTTGGATGATGTTTTTGAATGTTTTGTAGTTGTCTATGTCATGACCCTGGACACGATGAAAGTTGCAAAAGTCATTTTCCCTATACCATGTAGGGATGCCTTTTGAGGGGTCAAATTGAGGTGGTCAAATTTGATGGAGGTTGAGGACTCCCTGCTTGACAAGTTTATCCAAGATGAAAGTGTATGATTATCCTATTAGAGTATATTGACAATGTACGTATTGTTGTTAGAATTGTTTTGTGATGTAGTCTAATGTTGAAGGTTGAGACTGGTTTGTTGTGGTTGAAGATGATGGTCTAAGGAACACAACATTTGCCACTCCTTTAGACTTGGAGTGGGAAGAAGAAGGTTTGGATGAAGAAGGGTCACTAGATTTTGTGTTACTATGCAATTTGACCTTGTCTTCTTCGACTGCACAGAGTTTAAGCTTTCTGGCCATGGTGAAAGCTTCATCAAATGTGTGGAATGTTTGAACCTACAAGGTGGAAGAGATGTGCTTGGCACATGCTTGTGAAAAGAGCTCAATGAGCTTAGTTTAAGGTAGTGAAAAGGAGAGTTGGTTAATCAAACCTCTCCAATGGGCAATGAAGTCAGCTATTGATTCATCGTCAAATTGTTTGATAGAATAGAGGTCTGTAATGGATACTTTCTTAGTGATGTTGATTGAAAAGTGGTCAAGGAATAGTTGGGCGAGTTGAGTGAAAGAAAAAAGAGAATGACTGGTAATGGAGCTATACTAGTCAAGGGTGGCCCCTGAAAGTGACATGGGGAACGTGTGAAGTAATAATGCATCATCATGTGTTATAAGGTAACAAACACGTCTAAACACTCATAGATGTTGTTTTGGGTCCTCTTTACTCAAAAATTGAGTAAATTTGGGGAGTTCCCACTGGTTAGGATATGGTCTAATATGCACGAAAGGGTGAATGGGTTTGTTGCATATTTGTTCGTATGAAAGAACATTGCTTGAACCAAAAATGGATGTTTTAAGGTTAGACATCTTATCCATCAGCATCTTGCTTAGCTCTACTGATGGATTAACAAGTGGAGCACCCCCTAGGTTGTAGGTACTTAGAAGGCATTGTGAGGGGCGTATGACATACTAGGTTGCATTTGTATAGGCACAACGCATTGGTAGTTTGTCATAAGGACTGAGGTTGAGGTCAAGGGGGCTTGTGCCATGAAGCTAGAGGGCACAACTTGACTAGGTGCTGCCAAAGGTGATTGAATATTGGTGACACTAGTTAAAGGGTAGGTGGTCACTCTTGTATTTGTGGGCGCAAGAGTGTGTGGGCTAGAGACAACCAAGTTCTGAAAAGGTGTCGAACTTGATTGAATTGTCTGTGGTTGAGGGGGTATAAAAAACCCAATGGAGGTAGGTCTAGAAATGGAAGTGGAGGTCCAATTTTGGACATTGGTCATGGTCAGGTTAATGGTCGAGGTAATAGCTTGAGTTATTGTGGGTTGGGTAGTGGAGGCTATTGAGACTATTGCCGCTTCAACCAAGGAAGTTGGCATCCCATAAATGGGATTACCTGAAGGGTCTTACTTTTGGCTTCTCACGAGATAGTGTTGGAGAGCCTTGATGTTGTGGTCAAGGAGTCTCTCAAAGTTTTGATCCCCTTTGGGAACAATTGGATGTTGGTCGGGGGTAGGCTAGATAGGAGTATGTTCAATATTTAAAGTATGCTCCATTTGGGGACTTGATATGAAAGGTGAAGGTGGAAGTGGCTATTGCCTCGCATGGTCAATAAAGGATTTGGTTTGACTGTGTATCAAATCCATCCAAGGTGAAAGGTGTCTAGGTTCTAGAAACTGTATATTTCAATTTTAGAAAACTAGAAGGGGTGTTTTACAGCAAGAAAGTCAAGTTTTAAGCTTGCTATTTTGGAAAATTTTTGTTGACAGTGACCGACATTGGTTTAAAAACTGATGTCAGTGAAAATAGATTGCCGATGTTGGTGGAAAAACTAATGTCAGTGAGTAAAGTTGATGATGTTAGTTGAAAAACTGATGTCGGTGTCTGTGTGTTTCTAAAAACTTAGAAAACTGAAAGTTTTTGGAAGAAAAAGAAAGCTCTGAGTTGTTTAAGAACTCAAAATAATGCATCCTTACCAACTCAAAAAACTAGATAAAAATAGTAAAAGTGATGAAGGCAAGCAACCTCTAAACATTAATTCCTAAGAATAAATTTTAGAGTCATGGTGGCTTATGCCTTAGAAGAATATGTTGGAAGAATTGGGCTTGTAGAATGGGTCCTAAAGAAGCAGTCTAAGGCTGGTTTTGGGTTTGTTTTGGTGCTCAAAAAGTCTGTGTTAGGTTCTGTACATGGCTTAGTGCTAGGAGCTTGCTCCCCTCACTTCACGAGCCCAGAGCCAAGTTGGGTTGCTTAGCTAATATATACTTCCCCTAGAGTTTATACTCTGTCAGAGAACAGAGTGGGTCCTCCTCTTGGTTGTGAAGTCCAAGTAGGATTTCTGGGAAGGGTAAGGTATCTGCTAGGTGGTGAAATCCTAGTCAGGCCTTGTCTCAGGTATGTTATATGTTTGATTTTGTGAATGTGGTCAGGTTGTGTAACATATGTGCATGATGATTTATTCATAATGCATTTTAATTACTAGATGAGCTAAATATGCATTCAAGTAGGAGTGAAATGCATTTAATTTTTAACCCAAATTGAAATGTTTGTTTAGATGCAAAAAAGTGGGAAAAGGTTTAAGATCATGAATTTCACTACTCTAAGATGCAGAAAGAAATGACAAGAAGAAAAAGAAAGAGGTTCTTTTTAACTTGTGCTTATGGTGTCTTTTCAAGAAAAAAAGAAAGAATAAGGCTACAAGGAGATAAAATTTCCCTAATGCAGCTATATGGATGATTTCCTTTAAATGAAATATGAATGATGAACCCAAGGAAATTCCAAGGGTCCCACTGGGTGTGTCAGAATGTTTCTACTCATTTTTTGCTATTTAATATTCAAAAGAAATAAGAAACTAAAGATAAATGGTCAGGGGTTTGTACGTACCTGGATTAAGTTGCACACCATTATCTAGACATTGTAAGAGCTCATCTTTGGCTGTGGAGGATGACACCTATAGATAAGAATAAGAAACTCAAACAAAGAGATTTTTAGAGATAGATATGGTGGACTGCCAAGCAAAGCTCAGTCTCATAAGTATAAAGACTTCCTTGAGGGATGATAGTCCACTATTTATAAGTAAAAGTGTCAAAAATAAATAAATGACAAATGATGAACAAAGAAGAAATTAGATAATGCATACCTATTTCTTTGCAGTCAGTCTGCCACAGTTGCCGACATCGATAGTCCTATCGGCGTCGATTGGTCAAATGTTGCTAACGTCAGTTATGTTACCAATGTTGGTTGGGGATGTGGTCGATGTCGGTCAGGGTAATGGCCTTGGATGGGTTTTGGATGGGTTTGTGGTTGATAGAAGGGTCTGGAAGAAGTCTAGGTTTGAAAGGATTCTGGGTCTATGTAGGGTTGCAAGGAGATGAATAAGGCCCGCAAAAGGGCAAAGGTAGATGATAGGTTGTCAAAAAGGGTAAGGGTGAGAGGAAGGCTTTTTAGCATTTCCCTGGAAGAAGTTAGGTCTGGTTGAAGGTTGGGTTTGGTCTGGTTGATAGTATTTAGAAATAGTATAAATAATAATGCTTTCTAAATTACTAAAATGAAAGGACAGAAGAAATACTTAACTTTGGTGAGATGAAGAACCAAGGTGTTGAATGCTTGTGCTTGTTACAGCTGATATCCAGGTCCCCATGCAATACTTTAGTCCAATCTGGAGTGACTGGTGTAGAGTCTTTGTGGCCAAGGGAGCGTTAGTTGAAGTTTGATTCCTGTTGATGTCTCAGAGTTTGAGATTTAGAGAGAGAGAGAACCAAATTCAAGCAAGAGAGTGATTTCGAGAGTCCAAGAGAGAAGCATCTAAGAGTCCCTGAGCCCATAACTCGATGTTAGAATTTAGTTTATGTAACTGACATCGGCTATCCCACTGGCATCAACTGACAATTGATTGATGTCAGTGGGTGAAAAATGACTAAAAGTGCTAAGAAGCCCGTTCTCCATCTGCCAAGTGCATAGTCCATTGGTGAACATTAAAATGGTGGGGTTATTAAGCACAAGGGTTAGTTAGGTGGTTGGAAAGGAGTAAGAATAGGTCTTAGGGAGATGAATTAGTCTCAAGATGAGTCATAGGGTGGGAAATGGTCCAAGGCAAGGTGTCCAAGGCAAGGTGTCCTAGGTGAGGTGTCAGGATGAGGTCATAATTTAAAATAAGTTTTTTATTTTAAATTAATAATATGTGAGTTAGGACCAAGCTAGGGTTGACACAATTTAGGTGTCTACACATAATACTTATAAAATTTTTCTTTGGTGATTAAATGGCCATAAAGGCAATTCCTTCTTTTCATCCCTTAGATAAATTTTTCAAATTTTCTTACAATTATGAAAATGATTGACTAAATTTACAAATTTTCACATTAGCTAAAACTATAGAAAATGATTTCATTTATAGTGAAGATAATTACTATTGTTATAATGAAGGATATGATGATGCACGTAATGATGAGGGTGAATCATAAATTTATGAATATTTCTCTCTAAAATATATCTCTTTTATTCTTTCTTCTAATGAAATTTTTTTTGATAAATGGGAAAGATACTTCTCACCTCATTCTCCTAGGCATAATGTATAAAATGCACAAATTAATCATGCACTTCCAAATGAACATCTTATTGGTGATGATTTTCTTCCATGTCAACCTAATATCTCTCTACCTTTTACTACTACTATGTTAAAAATACAACAATATAGATGTAATAAAATAAAATTACCAAAACATAGTTCAAATGATGCATTATGTGTTCCTAACTCTACTCTCTCAAAAGATTGTTCAAATGATAACTCTTCTACTTTTCCTTCTCATGTTGAAAATAAAGAAAATGCATATACTCCATCTATGGATAGCATAGATATACATGATATTCTAAATTCCAATGGTAACTTATTACATATTAGAAAGAAATTGAATATTTCTCTTACACCTCTACCTAGCAATGATTGAAGTGATGATGAATATGATAGTGAACATGCAAATGAATATGATAGTGAAAGTGAATATGAAAATGATACTTCAAATTCTACTAAATTTAAATGCATAAAATGTAGATTATCATAATGCATGGATTAATAATGACTACTATACATATAGTGAAGAAGAAAATTCATCTCATTCTTATAAACCTTCTCTCACTCCTCTCAAACTTAATGAAATTACAAATGATGTTTCTACTTCTATTAATGATTATATGTCAAAAGATGTGCATGTTAATGCTAATATCACATCTTCTAATAAATTAGAATTTGGTTCAATAAAACATATATCTACCAATGAATTTCCCAAGCCACCTTTCACTACATTATAACCCTTCTCTCACTCTTCACCTAAAGAGAATGGTATCCCACATTCCTCTAGTAAGGTCCAAGTTACCATTACTCCAAATGTTCAAGTGAGCACACCCCATATTTATTATCCACTTTCCAAATGTATCATTCCCATGGTTAAATTTAACAATCAAATTTAAATATTAAATGAACCACTTCAAGATACTAATGTACCATCCTAGGAGATCATCTCTTTGATGCATACAATTGGTGAAATACAACACCAAGTACATTTCCTTACCTTGGAAAACAAAGATTATTAATATTGGATGGATACCAATGATCTACACGGTAACCTTATTCCAAAGACATTCATAAAATTTGCATTTCCTAAGCATTTCTAGACACCATTATTACCTCACTTTGATGAAACTAGAGATCCATTCACACACATTTAGGGCTTTCAAAAGGCTTTACCACCTCATGCAATGTCATGTCCCCTTTTTCCTGGACATTGACAGTCTTGATGATTAGCTTATTATACGACCTTCGTAGGCTAATAGGATGGATAGAGGGTCATAATGGAGCTTGGATTGACTTTGATTCACAGGATTTCTACATTTGGTTTTCATTTGGGCTCTTTCGGACATAATTGGCATGAGCTCCAACTTTTTAGGGATATTTGATATGCAGCGGAGCGCCTTTATTATGGTATGGTTGTGTGCGGAATCACTCCCTGATTCACTAGCTTCGATTGGTTCGTGG
Organism: Torreya grandis; assembly: GCA_037957365.1. NCBI lineage: Eukaryota > Viridiplantae > Streptophyta > Pinopsida > Cupressales > Taxaceae > Torreya > Torreya grandis. Next base: position 545,334 of record JARHVA010007297.1, on the reverse strand, counting down.
ATCCGACATGTATTGAGGGAGATATTAATATTTGATTGATTTAATCAAATATTAATTATTTAGCCTATTTTTTATTAGAAACCCTAATTCTAATTTAAGAAACCCTAATTAGGGCAAGCATATCTTTTGAGGGTATAAGGGTTTCTCATGGAGGCCATTGAGGATTATGCTATTGAATATTGATATTGATTTTGAGAATTTCTTCTGTGAAGATTGAGCCTAGGGTTCAAGGATTCCATTTGCATTGGAGAACGTTCCCTCTTCAGTGTGTGCAATTAAGAGGCTGTGGAATATCAGCTGATCTATTGCCAAAGTGAGAGATAGCTTCATCCAGAAGTTATCACAGAATTTCAGGTTTGAGAGATAACTTCACACAGAAGTTATCACAGATATTCCAGGTATTTATTGCTTTATGTTTTGATTCAATAAATTATACAGCTAGAGATCTACTGTGCTAGAGACATATATATTTCAGATCAGGGGTTGAAGACAGGGAAGTGGTGCTTAATTTGCGGCCGTATAGAATCCGTACGGGTTCGTACAGATCAGTGCAGGAACCGACATCGACAGACAGAGGGTTTCTGTGACCGACATCGGTCGACTGAAGACCGACGTCGGCAGAAATCCGACCGGCAGAGACCGACGTCGGCGATATATCAACCGACGATGGCGACTGTGTGTCGACACAGAAGAGCCGAGACTTTCCAGAACTCAATTTGCACTTCCAGATTTTCAAAGCCAGGGTTTTCAAGACTGTATTTCATATTTTATATGCATATTAGAGGACTGCAATTGTAATAATTTAGAAGGACAAGTGGTACAATCTGTATTTGTTATTAAGAGACTATATTATTGTGATCTTTCTGAATTTATTCAACAGCGATTATATCTTGGTTCAAATTTTTTTTTGTTGCTATATTCCCTGTTTGGAAGGGGATATCACAGTGGTATCAGAGCTTTGGTCTTTGGTATCAGAGTTTTTGTGCAGATAAGAGAGCCCCTAAGTAAGGGACATCACATGCAATCCCTCTAATTATACTCAAGTTGTTTTAGTAGACATTAATGGGGAAAGCATAGAATTGGTTATTTCATCTACTCCCCATTATTTTATTGCACACATATGATGACTTAGAGGAGACATTTCTTAGAAACTACATTGTCAACATGGGCCCTCATGTTACATATGAGAAACATGCCACACTACATCATAATTCTTCAGAGCTAGTTAGTGAGTATATCTTAAGATTCAATGTTCATTTGTTAAGATTGATGTATAAACTAATATATCTAGAGATTAAACATATCTTTATCAAGGGCCTTCACCAACCACTCCTTGAGCATCTACTATATTAGATAGAGCCTTGTTTAGACATTTATGTTACACCATTATAGCTTTGGAAAAGAAATTATTATTAGTTGAGGTAGATTCCATTGATTAGATCACTCTAGACTTCATGACAACATCTTCAGATACAACTCCTACCACTTAGCATCTATCATGTCTTAGACAAAATAGGAGACCATAACTAGAAAAGTAACCAATCAAGAATAAGGAGCAATTTTTTAGAACACAACATATAGTATACAATATAGATAACAATAGTAAAGCACCACTATAGTTTGATTCAGAGCGAGACAACCTGTCTATCATATTATCAACACTACTAGATAGGAGGTTAATAACATTACCTTCTATTCATTGACAAGATCCACATCTCTTACATAGATAGACACATTAAACCTTTTGTAATTATCATGTATCCATGGACACAATGATGATAATTGTTATTGACTCAAAGATTGCATTAATAGATGCATTTATTAGGGTATTATTGCATTCACATAAGGGGCACATAGATATCCTCCATTATAGAACCCTAGAACTAATTCCTTCACAACTGAGTCATCTTAGGACATTCCTTTATAGGAATGATTAGCACTCATCATGATTTCAATGTAGGTTTTAGGATATAATCTCACAAAAGATGTCCTATTCCAACTATTTAGAAAGTTTGGAAACTAGTACAATAAAAGCAGCCCACATATAGCAGTGTGATCCATGGTATAGATAGTGCAGTTACATATACATATCCAATAGAGTCATAGGAACCATATCAAATTACTATTCTATAGATATATTTATCACAAGTGAGTTTTTATGATCCTATCTCATATAGAAACCCATTATGATTAGGATTAGTTAAACCCACATTATAGAGTATTATTCTAGAGAGATATTCATTACAACTAAGTTTTTAGGTTCTTATATCATGTAAAAACCTATTATGGTTAAGATTAAATGAGCCCTTAGCATATGTTTCAGCTCCATCTCAACATATTGCACATTCATATACATCACAACAACAGCCACAAGGTATTCATTTATAGATAGATGAGCCTTCTTCACAGTAGATAATATCAGCTATAAAACACATTCCTCCACAACATGATCAGTATGGGCACTTATTCACTTGGTTAGGAGGGTTAAAATATTGATATAGAATAGTGTGATACACCATACATTCATTTTAGTATAAGTTCATAGCTTCACTTAGTAGGGCAATGATGGAGTCAAAGGTATAGATACCCTTCGTATTATTGAGCCACTCTCAAGGAAGTAATATGAACATAGTGTTATCTTATATCCCCCTACTAACAACTAATATTCCTAATTATAACTAACTATCCTATCCAAATACCAACCTATCAAAGTCTAGATATTGCCAAATTAAACATATCAAAATCCTACTTTACTAATCCCAAAAACCAACTCAAATTTATCCAAATAAATTACCAATTACCACAAAAAAGAAATGCTTACCTACATATGATTACTATCTGAAATCAATAAGCCTAGTATCATAATTATCAAAACATCACATCTAGACATATCAAAACATCAAATTCCATATCCCAAGTACCATTTACCAAACACAAGCAAATTCAAAATCAATACTAGATTAACCATTTATAAAGTCAACCACTTATAATTCATATACCAATATATTACAAAATCCATAAGCATGAATACATATGACTTCAAGATCAAACCAACACATATATATGAGAGTGAGAAGGAGGGCATGACCCCTATTCATGATTGATTTTACTTTGACAACATGTATATGTCTTGAAAACTTTATGATATATATATATATATATATATATCATAAAGTTTTCAAAACATATACATCATGTCAAAGTAAAATCAATCATGAATAGGGGTCATGCCCTCACTCTCACTCTCACTCTCTCTTCATGTGATAGTCCCATAATCCTATCTCACACTCGATGATATTGCACCTCCTCAAGCTCTTAAATACCTCTTACACTGATTCTCTAACTCCAAAAAATAACCATACACCTCACACAAGTCTGCATGGCATGGTTAAAGATCCATGTAATCATCCAAAATCTTTGAGCTCACTGATCCATAATCAAGAGGAGTAATCCCTTAGCCCTTATCTCATCTCTCTCTCCTACTAGCTTAACATATTTATTTGTAGTTATAGTAGCCTAATCAAATAAATGAGCATACACACTAGCTATAACAATCACTCTCTCTATCAAACACTCCTCCACAACATCATCAAGAACATGGCATGTAAATTTGCATAGTGTAGACTCAATTATAGTATCCTAGAATATGTCATCCCCACCACTAACCACAATAGGTGCCTCACCCTTTACACTTCCCACTACACTTGAATGCATAATAATAAAAATGCTACATTAGATATGTGCTTTCAAAATACAAACTCAATTAAAATCATAAAAGTAAATTAAATACAATTACTGATTACCTCCCATCATCTATATTAGATCAAGATCCTCGTATGTAAGAAAATCCATTATATTCATGGGGTATAATCGAGCCCAATGCTCCCTAGCCCACCATAAAATGTATCCCTTAGTACATCCCATATCATCCACCTCTAGAACATCTATAACAACATCTTATGCATCCACATGTAAAGGTGCCAACTCAGCCTCAATATATCTCACATGAGGCCCTGCTCTCATTGGTGCCCATGCACTCCTCAATCATACCCATGCTATATGATGAACATCTTGGAAAACTCTAAACTACTTCATCATGTGCTCATAATGAAAGCACTCATAAACTCTATGCCAATTATCATGTAACCAATAACTGACCCTAATATACCACAGTTACTCTCCATCCTCAAGCCATCTAGGGAATCCTCTATAGGGCCTCCATATGATATCCTAAGCCACCAACCTATCTAGCACCCTCCTATAGTGGTTTATACCAAGGGATCTGATAGACAACTCACTCATCCATCACTCACCAAATAGTTGTGGATATGCCTAGCTCACCCTTGGTAAACCAATAGGTCACACAACTATTATGTGTTCACATGCCTAGTAATGTAACAATGTAATCGCACCCACACCACCATTAAATACCTCCTAAGTAAATATATACAAATCATTATCTAAGTGGGCAAGTATATTCCTACCCCATGAGAACATTGTACCATACATCTCAATACTGTGAACCACCCTATGCATCCTATTGGAAATATACACTCCACTACCATCCATTACAACAAATGAGGCCAACAACACAACTAACCATTTTTGCAAGCACATAACACTTGACTACACAATCTCTATCAAAATCACATCACTATCACTACATCAGTGATGCACTCCTATAGGCACCTTGACAAAGTATCTAGATACTTTATTAATGACATTTTCACCCATATCATCTTATAATATTATGCATTAACCACTAATTGACAAATGTAAAATCTAGTATACATCCTCAAAAGTAATTATAATCTCCTTAGTAGGAAGCTAGAATGAACAAGTATCAGCATTCCACCTCTCACATAAGGTGATAATCAGATACCTATCCCAATTTACAGTACCCAAGTCACATACGTGACCCAATCTAGGCCTATCTATCACAACATGCTCATTAGCTGACAATGGTAATATCCTTAGTGTCTCCATAACCTGGCCTCTACATAACTCTTTCATCTACACCTCACCTTATAAAATACACCAATAAGTAGTAGGTACATCAGGTAACCATTCCAATAAAATATCTAAACTATATAATAACAAATCAAAAACTCTAAAAGTCAATAACAATAGCACTAGAACTAGTCAAACATCCTTTAAACCACTCAAAATAACTCAAAAATGACTAAAATAGGATTTTGAATAGGCAAAAGTCAAATGACCAGCTTACTCACCAAGCTAATCTCCCCACTAGCCTCAATCTTAACTTCCAGCTACTTAAAACATGTCATATAAAGTGCTCATCTCCTCGACATCTTGAAATTCAAAGCTCCAATATCTCAAACTTGTCACTAAACAAATGCACTCAATGTCAATCTAAATTCCTATATCAACTAACTATTCTATTCAAAAGGAAAACACTATATTTTTCATAACTAGAGCATCGTAGCTCCATTTCACAAACTATTTTGATCCCAAGAATCATAAATATGACACCTAAAACATCACATAATCTCTACTCTTTCACTAATTCATCCACCTAATCTATTATTCACACACCTTTTTAATACCTAGGCATATAAATTGGTTCTCACCAATCACCACTTGTTTAAAACATCCAAGCAACCTAGTCTATTCAAACAATTAATCAAAGACACCTTTCACTCCTGATAATTCAATTCCACCAATTCAACACTATATTCTCAATAAATTCAATACATACCAACCTAATTTCCTATACATTCCACTACTAGTCATCACTTTTGGCTCAACCTCCTCTATTATATAATTCATCCCTCTCCCCAAAAGGGGGGTATCATTCCTACTATTCATATTCCTAGACCTATCCACTCTCATAGATGGATACACCATGGTTTTCACACTTCTAACAATCAAATTATTAGATTCAACTTAGATCGACCATAACATATAGTGGTTTAGACTACATGGGTCACTTAACATTACTCAACTCAGACTGGTCAAGATTATATAATGGTTTAGATTATATGGGTCACTTAGCATTACTCAGTTTAGATTGGTCATGATTATACAATTATTCAGATTTTAGTGGGTCACTCAACATTACTTAGGACATTTAGAGGGATACACCTTCATTATATATATATAGACTATTTACATACTAGATTTGGGGTATGTACATTATTACAAGCCTCAGACATACAACACCATATAGCATGACATAGTTATAGAGCATATAGCAAATTATAGTCATAGTGTAGGGTGCATTATTTTGATCTCTATTTTTGCACATGGGACATGACATGATAGATCACATCACATGTGGTTATATAGATTTCCAAATTATTTAGACACATCCCTCACATACCATATATGGGGGCATGACAAAGGTGTTCATTTCCTTGATCTTCTAGGATTATACAAATTAGGATGGTAGGACATACCATCTTCTTCTCACATATTTACCAAAATTTTCAATTTAGACTTAGGTATTACTCAGGTTGTCCCCAGGTTGGATCATATGATCATATACATTGATTGGTCCATAGTATTACTCAGACTCAGACCTAGTAGTTGTATAGGATAGAGGACATGCATTAGTTTTGGACCTCTGAACACTTCTCAAAATAAAATAGATTATTTAGATTTAGTATAGGGGGAATCTACTACAAGGATTCCTTATTTGTCTAGGCATTATTTAAAATCAAAGGGGCATCCATTACAATCATTTCTTCTTTCTCCTAGCATTATTTTAATTCTTCATCCAATTCCCTGGCCAAGAATTTGGACCCTTTTTAGTACGCTTATCTTCACACAAGTAAGTTTAGGTATGCATCTTCTTTATTTTATTCTAGTACTTCATTTCATTGCATTAATATATTAAAAGTGGGGTAAATGTATACATCTTAAATTGGTAAAGAAAACATGCATATTACGTCTTTTCATATTCCTTTCACAAGAGACTCCGACTAAAGAATATGAATTTTTATTCACATTTAGCCAAGTCCTCTCATTTGACTTGTTTGGGTCATTATATATTCCCTATACATATTTTTAATTATTCCTAAACACATGTATCATTTCAGACTTAACCCTCTCAGGCTCAAGAACCTCTTTTAGGTCTAGACCCATCCCCTAAGTCCCACATCCCCTAGACAACAACGCCCAAATAGGACTAAAATGTTGAAAACCTAGGGTGTCTAGTTTATGATGTTATTGTCTAAGTCCAATTTTGGCCCCAACAATCATCTTCTTCTATATGATGAGTCTTACCCCTTTTATTTTCTTCATGTCTAAGTTTATTAATGTCAACTAAATGTAATAAAATATCACAAATTCAAAACAACAAGTCTCCTATATAAATTAATACACAAGGCATTTTATATCTAAGACTTACTATTTTGGTACATTAGACATAATAAAATTAATCAATAATATAGCTCAGCTTCTCTGCATCACACATAGATTTGCATGCTTGATCAAGGAAAGGCCTAGGTGAAATTCAGTTTTGCACTAATCACGCACATTGATTATGCACATTCACTATGGGAGAACCACATCAGATCTGAGACCCTTAGCATGAAGGTTAATGTAGGCAACATTCAAAACAACATGTGTTCTTGATTGTGTGATCGTTTTTCCCACAACCCAATTCCCGTCCCCCAAACACCACCCCCCCGCCTTATGATTTGATTTCCTTTATTTTTTCCATGTATATAGGTTAATATAGGTACTAAAGATAGAAGATGCAACATAGTGATCTCCATACAATCCCAAGATTTAATATTTCACTAACAGAGCATTAGAGAGGTACCATACAAAAACCAAAAAATCTAGACCACCAAGATAATAGTGTTAAAAGTGGACAACAACACTGGAAGTGGATAATAACACCAAAAGTGGACAATAGTGTTAGAAATTTGACTATAATGTGAAGTAGCATGGTGTCTTGAGTTTGGCACTCCTATCCAATCCAAAAATAGAGTTTTGGGTCCTATTTATGATATTTTGCCATCCCTACATAGCAATTTATAGACTCTACATCATCCATTTCAGCCCAGAATAAGCTAAGTTAATCTTTCTTTATCTTCTCTTTCCTATGTGAATTAAGTTGATCAAATTGGCAAAAACTTATATTTCACTACATAAAACCATAATTATATCCCTATTTTAGACCTTTATTACATAGGAATTAAACATCTAACTTCTTAAATTAATAAAATAGTACACCATTTTGTGAATATCTAGATTTAAATATAGTACAAGTAGTCTATCCCTTCCTAAAAATAATTGACAAGTCATAAAGTATCTAACTATATGAAAATATATTTAAAGAGAAATATCTAATAACAAAATTTATGTGTTTTTGTTTTCACAACAAAATGTTTAACACAACTGCTTTCATGGAAACTTGTAATAAATTTTTTATTTTGATAATATGTTAATTAAAATGAGTCCATCTCTATTTCTATAAAACACAATTTTTTCAATTAAAAAAATTTTAAAGGTTATTAACCTAAGAGTTCTTTGGCATTCATTTAATGAATTAAGCAAATTCTGGTTATGAAATTAATAAATGAGATCATGATAACAATTTAATTATGGAAGCAATAAATCTCAATCTTCATTTCAAGTCTAGTTATAAAATTTTGAATAGTATCAACAAACTTCATGTTTTGAAAATGTAGTTTATTGTTCAAATTATTGTCAATAGAAAGAATTAAATCATTAACATCAAAGTTTGTGTTTTTAGGAATATGTTTAGATAAGTTGTTGCCTTTGATTATTATATAAATTTCTAAATCAAGGTCATATTATTTCATTCTAAAATATCACTTATATACCCTATCATTGATTATGTTTTACTTAAGAAAAAACATGTATGTTTAAATGTATGATCACTTTATTTCCCATTAATATATATATATATAAATTTAATTAATGTTGAAACTAATGAAAGAACATACTTTTAAATTAATGGATAAATAATTTTATTATTTTTGAGAACTTGGATCATATATCTAATATGTATTTCCTTTTGATTCTTATTTTATTAAGTTAAAAAAAACACTTATAGCCTTATCAATTGTATTAATGTATGGGATGAAAGGTTTATTCATGCCTAGTTCTATATGTACACGATCATTTTATATTGCATATTTTATTTCATCAAATACTATATTTGATCTTTCATCTCAAGAATATTTTATATTTTATTAAATAAAATATGTAAATTATTAGATTTATCAACAAAATAAGAAATATTTTTATACAAAGTTGATGTTACTAAAGAAAGATATTAAACTAGATTGATCTTAGGATGAGGCAATGGTTCAATGGATTTAATGCTATCAAGGTATATATTTTTTGTATATATACATCATGTGACCTAATATTTTACATTCAATCACATCGAAAAATAATTTATTCATATTTAAATATATGCCATATTTTATACACCTAATAAACATTCCACCTAATTGATGTAGGTGTTTATTCATTTTCTTAAAATGAATAATAATGTTATCTAGATATATTTGAATAAAAATACTAATCTTGTCATAAAAATCCAAGTGTATTACCATTTTAAAAGTAGCACTTATATGTATTAGTCAAAAATACATTTTATTAAAGTCAAAAGTGAATCTACATGTAGTAAATTTAGTTTTATACCTATCATATATAGTAACAATAATTATTTTATAACCTAAAATAACATCTAATAATGACATAATTTTATTACTAACATGTAAAATATTATCTATGTTTCGTAAAGTGAAATTGTATTTAATACTATCATGATTTATATATTTAAATTCAACACAAATATGAATATCACTATTTTTTTTATGTACTAGGACATAATTAACTACTCAATTAGAATATCTAATTGGATAAATGACACTACCATACAACACTTTATCTAGCTCCTTATTGATGGTGACTTCCAATAAGGGGTTGACTCTATTAGTATTTTTCCTAATGGGATATATACTAGGCTTAATATGTATGTCATATTATATTATAGTAGTATCATAATCTATTAAATCCTTGTATGACCAAGAAAAAAACTCAATGAATTATTTAAATAAATTTACTTCTTAGGTTATACATTGGAAACTTAGATAGAGATATTTGGGATATTTTTCAGTTCCAAAAATTGATTGGAATAGATTCTCCTATGATCCTTCCTAAAGGTTATTTAGTTCTAGATATTTTAATATTATCATGAGGATAAAATATCAATTCAAGGCTTCATAACCATAAGGTAATTTATTACCATTAAGTTATAATTATTCCTTAAAATTTAGAAGATAATCATTATGGTCAAAGTAGTCACTATTGTATATTTGGATTATCAAGGCCAAATTATAACCCATACCACTAAAAAAAAATTCTTTGACCATCACAATGTTCATTGAATGTCATTTTAGGACTGGGTTTCAATGTCTTGTCATGGTCTTATCTTAGATGTGTGTCATGCATTTTTATAGCATAATTTAGTGTATAAAAAGTATGGAGATTATTATAACCTTTTAAATGTGGTAAAATTACATAAAATTTTATTTTAAACCTTTAAGAGAAATCTAAGGTACTTTTAATGACATTTAGTGGCAATTTTCTTTTATAAAACTATGTTTATATTACATAGAGTTGAAGATTTTGGTCATTAAATGATAAATTTTGAGTAAAGAGACATTAAAAAATCATAAATACCTTCAAACACCTTCACATTCATGAAATTGACTATATTCAAATGTTCATACTTTGAAAACATCTCTACATGCAAGATAAAGCATAATTTTACTCCCCAAAAGGCTCTTGCATGCAAAATTTATCTATATTTTGATGTTGATAGACTTAAAACTTGTTTTAATTAGCTCTTTGACTCCTGGTCTTCTTCATATGTCTTAAATTGGTAGTTTAAGACTCAAAATATGAAGAATATGCAAAGAAAAGGATTTTTTCATGTGTTTTAATGTTAGAGTATGAAATTATATAGCCTTTTCCATATAACCAAGGTTAAGAGATTGAATATGAAGACATGGAAGGTATTATAAAAAATATTCAAGGGAAAAGAGATTCCATATAGGCTCAAAACTAGTTATCTCCATCCATCGAGCTTCATTTCACATCAAGAGAGCCCTTTACGTTTTCAAATGGTACAACCATGAGAGAAAAAGTCAAGGTCTAAAATTTTGGGAAGAGGAAGGTGTCTTAGAGAGATTACATATATGGAATTGGTTCACAATTTCTCTCTCTCTCTCTCTCTCTCTCTCTCTCTCTCTTTCATGAACCATAATTTACAAGTTATAACACTCATTATGCTTTCTTCATTCACTCAAGCAATTAATTTTATAAAATTTATCCTCATTTAGGCATCATGATAGAAAAAATCAATTTTATCAATTTTGTTAGGAGCATGATCCGTCATTCCATGAAATTATTTAGATTATTTCCGCATGTGTGATGTCATATGGATCTCAAGAAGACAAACCAATGTAATTATGCAGTCTGCAGGTAGTTTGGAGAAATTGTATGGTTCTGAGGTTGATTCATGGTTTTCAAAATTATTTATGACTTTTTTTGGAGGTATTATTCATTTCCTTATCCATTTGGATCCTTCATGTTTATCACACTTCATTAGTTTCCTCTTTATACACTTGAAAATAATTATGATATTCTCATGAGTAAAAGACTTATCAATCCCTTTATGCTTAGAATCTCTAATCAGGCCTATGTATGCCATGTTCAAAAAAAATGGTAATGAGAATGTAGACACAATAGTAGACTTCATTTTACCTATTTAAATCATCCAAGGATTCAAAATGAACACTATATGGAGCATTCTAGTCAAAACCTTCCCTAAATCCTTAGTAAGGAAAAGATGATGAGTTTATTAAGCAAAAATGATCACCTATAATAGTCAAGGCTTCACATCAAGATCTCTAATGCAACATGGTAGTCATTTCATTATAGGTTCAATGACAGTAGGTCTGTTGATAATCAATCATATCAATAAAATAAAGGAAGATTAGTGCAATCTAGTAATGAAAAGTATGAGAGAAAGAGAAATAACTTGAAAGTTTTCCTTGTTAGTAATTTTTAAGGTAACTTTGGGGAAGTTAAGGTAACTTGGATTTCTTTGTTTATTCTCCATTTCAATCAATATTATGAAAATATTAATTCTCCACCAAAGCAACATGGATCAAGGAATATTAGAAGAGTTCTTATCTCATTTTACATCATAAGATCATCTTCCTTAAAGTTGTCTCAGTCTATATACACAACCAACCTTCATCTATAACCAAGGTTAATGAACATCTATAGAATCTTATTAAGATCAATTTCAAGTAATTTTTATGGTTTGAGGCATCTATTAATAAAAGTTTACATTCTTATCCACTTGTGAGAGAATTGTAATCATGATGGTGACATTCTCAAACTCTCCAAGCATTAAAACTTATACGTATTCATACAATCAACATAGGAAACTCCACCTACAACCATGTTAAGCAAAAGGTGAGATTAAACATGCAAATAAGGAGATGTTTGGGTGTTTAAAGATAAAGTGTAAATTAGAAACAAATTAAATCAAAGGTAGAACATTAGAGTGTCTATTTTAAAATATTTTTATGCTTGTTTCAAGCCCTAAAACTTTTACTCAGTCTATTTAAAAGCCAAGTTCTCACACACAATCAAGCCTAATAGGAAGAAAAGCCTATTTTAAAAGGGTATAATAATGACAATGGAGGTGATACTATGGTGAAGTGATGCACATGGAGAAATATCAAAGGTAGGCCATGAGTAAATATCAAACTCAGACATTTTTTCATGTAAATGACCACCTACAATAGGGTTAGAAGGATCTTGATGTATGCACATCCTTTATCAATCTAAGAATGTGAGGGATTATTACTATAGTCATGTAAAATGTGAATTTTTTTTACTTTAGTGTGGATAATGAAACCCAATCCATAGGTCCTCATACTTGCTTGCACAACCCTTGTAGGCTTTTCTTTCACAAATTCCTAGTCATCTACAACTTTTTGAACTCAATCCTTAGAGACCAAGGTAGCTATCTTAGGCCTATATCCATCTCATTAATTCCTTCTGGACAAAAATACCTGACTTGGATAGTGTTGACCCAATTTTGCCCCTCAGGCAAAATCTCGGCCACCCCCTACACCTGCTTCACAGGCCCAGTCATTTCAGGTTGCAAGGTCCACTTTCAGGTCTTGACAGTGCCATTGCAGAGAATAGGCAGCAAAGGACAGAGTCTTCAGACGTTCGCAAGAGAAGAAGGGGAAAAAACGGAATGTTCGACACTTAGCCAAAAAAGAGACAGAGAAAATGCAGAGGGCGGCAGAATCGCCGCCCACTACAAGGGCGGGTAAAATGAGCCCGTCTACGAAGAAAATGCAGAGGGCGGCGAATTCGTCGCCCACAACACAAAGAAAAGAAAAGACATCGGCCGACGTCGGTAATACTGCCATCATCGGCACCTTACAGAGACCGACGTCGGCAGAACCGCCAACGTCGGCAGAACAAAGACAGGCACAAAAACCAAAAAAGCCCGCCCATGGCGGTGAAGTGAAAAAGCCCGCCCATGGCGGTGAAATGAAAAAATCCCGCCCATGGCGGTGAAGTGAAAAAGCCCACCCATGGCGGTGAAATGGAAAACCCCGCCCCATGGCGGGGAAAGGGAAATTGCCGCGCAGAGTATAACTATACCGACGTCGGCAGCCTAATTTAACCGACGTCGGCAGGATTGCCACCGTCGGCAGCTTATCGGCTGACGTCGGCAGGTTTTCCTGCATAAAGTTCATGCAAAGGGCATCAAAATCACCACCCACTATAAGGGCGGCAAAATTCCCCTGCAGTGCACAAGAAGAAACCCGCCCAACCGCCAAAGGAGAAGACCAGCACGCAAAACAAGGCAACTAGCATGGTCTTGGCAGACTTGTGACGTCATCAATAGTGTTTTTCACACTTTTCAATGAGACTTCTCTTGGCTCTTCTGCTATAAATACAAGGACTTAGTCATTTTCTAGGAATCTTCTTGACTTTTGTAAAGAGCATTGCTCTCCAAACTTCCCACCTGAATCAATAAAAATACAGTTTTTACCTCTATTTGGATGGATCTATCAGTGTATGCATTGAATGTTAATCTGTGTCTAGTCATTGTCTCTTGATGCTCTCACAGGTTCAACACCAGCAAACCTGTGATCTATGAAGTGCCACTGTCTGCTGCTGCCAGGAGTAGAGTTCTGTTTCAGAGGTATTGAACAGGTGAGGTCACTTACAGTGTGTGTTTCTCAGCACCTTGGTGAGTCCCTGTTTCTTGTACTTTCCATAAGAACCTCCCTGTCATCCCAGAGACCTGGTCTTTTCTGCCAGATCTGAGTGTATGTATGTTTTTGTCTGATTCTGAGAGTGGATGTGGGAAGGTCACCTGTTTTTGGTGTATCACCTCTTTTAGAGTAGGTTGTTTGTTTTCAAGCTTTTCTCTCTCTTTTCACTCCCCCCCCAAGTGTATACCTATATACCTATATTTTGCGTTACCTGAAACAAACAAGATACATTAGAGGGAACTAGCCCATATCTAGAGACTCTCCTCTCCTGCTTCACCGTCCCACAGGCGAGAGAGGGGTTTCCATGTTGTGGGGAGAGGGCAGGAATCCGTGTTCCTGCCGCTGGGCGCACTTTCCAGCGTCAACAGTTTTGGCACGCCCGGTGGGACTTTGTTTTAACAAGTTTTCTAATGCAGTAAGGTTTCAGGACTGATGCTGGTCCTGTTACAACAAATCAGTTTCTTCAGCATCTGGCGACTCCGAGTTGGATCCACTGGTTAAGCAGTCTAGTGCCACCAAAAATCATCCATTTCTTGTATGTATAATTCTTTCGCAAAAAATCATGAATTTTGTTCTCCTTCATATAATATCGATCAGACTTCAAATATTTATGGAATCCCCTCAAGTAGCTCTCCTAGTTTCCCTACAACTATAAGGGAGGTGGCATTGGAATTTGAGAAGCAGACAAAAGAAATTGACAGATTGGAAGAGCAGCACAAGTATCAGCAGGAGCTGATGTATAAAGAGGAGTGCTTGTTTAGGCAAGCACAAGCCGTACAGTCCATGAAGAAGGAGGTAAGAAAATGGAGAAATCCATCTATTCAAGGCAACCAGCCTTGTGTACCCCCTCCTAACCTAAAGAAAACCCCTCCTTTTACACCAAATCCATTTTACCAAATTGCACTTGCTCACTCTAACTCATCAAATACTGCTCCTCCCAATCCCGTACGCCTAGCCTTCCAACACCAGAGGGCATCAGAGCAACCTCCCATGGAGATCAATCTTTTCAACTCCTCAGATCAGGAATCTCCCATTGAGAATAATACTACCAGCGAGCACGTCCCTCTTCTAGAAGCTCCTCCAATGCACCAACAGTGTTTTCCTTGCATTCCTCAGCCTCCCCAAGTTTTCCAGCATGATGTGCAAATTCCAAGTTGGAGGAAAGAATGTCAAGGACCAGCTCAGAGCTTTGAAGAGGATCATGCTGGTGACCTCCAAGAAAGACTCTTCCAGGAAAACCTAGCCAGACAGATTGAAGACTTAGAGGCTAGGATGAAGCTTCTCCTTGAAAAAGAGTTAAATTTTTCAGACCTTGCAGAAGAAACTCAGGACCTCGTGGAGAACAAAGTTGCTGCCTATTCACAGGAGCAAGATTCAAATTCAGGGATCCTGAATTGGGGGAAGACAGTGGAATCATGGGGCAGCAAAGAAAAAGAAGAAAAGCAAGGTTTTTCTCAAAACTTTGAAGAAGCTGAAGTTGTGGCTGCCTATGATAATGCTGGCAGCCTCCAGGAAAATATTTTCCAAGAGAATCTGAGTAGGAGAATTGCAGAGTTGGATTCTAAAGAGTATTCCCTCAGCCAATGTGTGGTGGACGGTTCAGACCAAACAACACATTCCATGCCTGAACACACCCCACCTACACATTTCCAAGAGAGTTATCAGGCTGCCCCTGATATTGATGAGGTGTTGACCAAGTGGAGGGAGGAGAATCATTCGATTCTAGCTCAAGGGCTGCCCCCTCTCCCACATGTTTTTTCCACTTCCTCCCTTCTCGAGGAAGACCCTATTTTGCAAGAGGTAGGTGAGGAACAAAAGATCCAATCTGCAGTCCTTCAAGAGGTTGTCATGAGCAACAACGAAGAAGAAATCATCATTGACACTCTTTGTGAAGACCTTATCAGCAGTAGAGAAGATGCAGGCCTTGCGTATATGCAGATGTTCCAGCAATTCGAAGAGGAAAAAATGCATGGTAAGCTCTCTTCCCCTCAGTTTGATGAACTTTCTTGCTGTATTGATGAGGATAACTACATTGAAGAGCCTAAAAAAGAGGAAGATCAGGAGAATGTTTTTGAAAATCTAGAAAACCTGATCAGCAAAGAGGAAAAGGAGAGGTCTGTCTTCTTGGAGGAATGCCTTGAAGAACTGAGCTTTAGACAAGAAAGTGAAGTCTTGTGGGACGAACAATCATTTTGTGAGCCCCTTTTAGACATCACCACAGTCAAATTTCTTCAAGAAGGCCACGAAGAAGCAGAGGACAAGTCTGACAGAGTTTTCAAAGAGACAGAAAGGAACAAATCAGACCATGATACATTGCAGAAGAATTGTGCAAATCAGAGGGCTTACGGTGATAAATCGACAGCCATTGATTTCTTGGTGGAGAGCACCAATTTCAAGGACCAGCATCCAACAGGCCTCTCAGAACAATCAGAGTACGTATATATTGGAGGCATGTTCGATTTTGATCCCCTCAGTTTCCAGCCAACTCAGGTGACGGGCAGGAAGATCAAGTCACCAAATCTCATTTTCTTTCAGCTACTTGCCTGTCATGATAAGTCCCTTCACCAGGAAGGGGACTTTAGAAATTTTCCTTTTGATCCAGGAGGGATACGAGCATTCCTAGCTAGTTGTATATAATAGTTTGCTTTCAGTTGTTTCCTTGTTTTCCCTAAGTGCAGTTTGCACAGTTAGTTGTTTTTAGTCTTGTGTGTTTCCCTTAGCAGTGGGGGTAATTTCTATATTTTTGATTTTGGAATCTTCAAAAGTTGTTGTGAACTTGCTTCAAAGTCACCATCCGACTCCGCACCCAATGGATATGTAAGGCAACTGGGTTCTAAGCATAACAGGCACGCTTCCCCCGTGAGTCACCAATTTGTTGACCCAATTTTGCCCCTCAGGCAAAATCTCGGCCACCCCCTACACCTGCTTCACAGGCCTAGTCATTTCAGGTTGCAAGGTCCACTTTCAAGTCTTGACAGTGCCATTGCAGAGAATAGGCAGCAAAGGACAGAGTCTTCAGACGTTCGCAAGAGAAGAAGGGGAAAAAATGGAATGTTCGACACTTAGCCAAAAAAGAGACAGATAAAATGCAGAGGGCGGCAGAATCGCCGCCCACTACAAGGGCGGGTAAAATGAGCCCGTCTACGAAGAAAATGCAGAGGGCGGCGAATTCGTCGCCCACAACACAAAGAAAAGAAAAGACATCGGCCGACGTCGGTAATACTGCCGTCGTCGGCACCTTACAGAGACCGACGTCGGCAGAACCGCCGACGTCGGCAGCACAAAGACAGGCACAAAAACCAAAAAAGCCCGCCCATGGCGGTGAAGTGAAAAAGCCCGCCCATGGCGGTGAAATGAAAAAATCCCGCCCATGGCGGTGAAGTGAAAAAGCCTGCCCATGGCGGTGAAATGGAAAACCCTGCCCCATGGCGGGGAAAGGGAAATTGCCGCGCAGAGTATAACTATACCGACGTCGGCAGCCTAATTTAACCGACGTCGGCAGGATTGCCGCCGTCGGCAGCTTATCGGCCGACGTCGGCAGGTTTTCCTGCATAAAGTTCATGCAAAGGGCATCAAAATCACCGCCCACTATAAGGGTGGCAAAATTCCCCTGCAGTGCACAAGAAGAAACCCGCCCAGCCGCCAAAGGAGAAGACTAGCACGTAAAACAAGGCAACCAGCATGGTCTTGGCAGACTTGTGACGTCATCAATAGTGTTTTTCACACTTTTCAATGAGACTTCTCTTGGCTCTTCTGCTATAAATACAAGGACTTAGTCATTTTCTAGGAATCTTCCTGACTTTTGTAAAGAGCATTGCTCTCCAAACTTCCCACCTGAATCAATAAAAATACAGTTTTTACCTCTATTTGGATGGATCTATCAGTGTATGCATTGAATGTTAATCTGTGTCCAGTCATTATCTCTTGATGCTCTCACAGGTTCAACACCAGCAAACCTGTGATCTACGAAGTGCCACTGTCTGTTGCTGCCAGGAGTAGAGTTCTGTTTCAGAGGTATTGAACAGGTGAGGTCACTTACAGTGTGTGTTTCTCAGCACCTTGGTGAGTCCCTGTTTCTTGTACTTTCCATAAGAACCTCCCTGTCATCCCAGAGACCTGGTCTTTTCTGCCAGATCTGAGTGTATGTATGTTTTTGTCTGATTCTGAGAGTGGATGTGGGAAGGTCACCTGTTTTTGGTGTATCACCTCTTTTAGAGTAGGTTGTTTGTTTTCAAGCTTTTCTCTCTCTTTTCACTCCCCCCCCCCAAGTGTATACCTATATACCTATATTTTGCGTTACCTGAAACAAACAAGATACATCAGAGGGAACTAGCCCATATCTAGAGACTCTCCTCTCCTGCTTCGCCGTCCCACAGGTGAGAGAGGGGTTTCCATGTTGCGGGGAGAGGGCAGGAATCCGTGTTCCTGCCGCTGGGCGCACTTTCCAGCGTCAACAGATAGTAGCATTGAAACCTAGGGTGTCTTGTTTTTGGCACTGTTATCCAAGTGAAAATTTGGTTTAAATGGTCATTTTCTATTGGATCCTTATCCTAATTCATGTCAAACTAATGTGAATTCATTTAACCTATGATCATTAAATCCCTTATGAAAGGTCATTAAAATTCCATTTATAAGGGTTGACACTCATCTACAAGAGAGAATAAAGAATACAATCAAGTATACTAAATCTCTTTTCCTTATTCTCTGCATACAACCTTATAATATTATTCTAAGCCTATTCAAACCCTTACACTAGTCCCTAGCCATCTAAATTACACCCAGTTCTGCATCTAGTTATATTTTTCATATATAATTATGCCAAGCACTTCAATGGGAGAAGTACATTATCTTGATCCCTCCTCAAAGTATTGGTATGTAGGCAACATGCCCACACATAAGATTTGAAGTATGTCCAACATATCCTTTACACACTAACCCCTTCTCTCTCTTTCCAAAGTTGACATTCAAGTTCAAGCATAAATATATCCTAGGGATTTGAAGATTAAAATAGATGTAAAATAAGCTCCATATACTTTTTGGCTTCAATATTTCACTAACAGGGTAACATAGACCTCTCGAGTAAAAATCAAAAAACTCAGATCACTTGGACAATAGCACCAAAAATGGACTACAGTCCTAAAAAATAGGGTGTCCCACTTTTGGCACTCCTATCCAATCATAAAATTAAGTTTAATAAGTTGATTCTAACACTATTCCAGTCCTATACCTAAATTCTCAAACCCTATCTCAAACCAGATAGCTTAGAATAAGCTAAGTCATATTTTCTCTAGTTTATTACTATTTTTTAAAAAATGAAAAAATACAATATATTTACATAAATTAGTGGATTAGTTATTACACATTATTTACCTAATTAATTTACTCTATACCTATTTTATTATTTAGGAATACAAATCCATTATTTTGAAAAACAATTTAACATTTGGTGAACCCGACTTACTTTGAATTTTACACAAAAAACCTAGAAACCCTAAGGTAAATTATTTTTGATTTTTTTCCATAATTTTATAATTTTTCCTATATTTAAAAATAAAATATCTAAAAATTAATTTCAAAATTATCATATATTTTATAAAATGCTTAGTTTACATATACTATGTCCTTTTTACATACAAACACATTCCAAACACTATGAAAAATATATTGCTAATTTTAGACAAAACTTCTGATTTTTCCTAAAGTTTTCAAGAAAAATTTTAAATTTTTTTTATAAATTCATATCAAAATATTAAAAAAACTTACCATACTAGTTTTAAACAAAAATTCATTCAAAAATCCCTAGTTGCATCTACTAGCTCCTACTTTGCTTCTTGAGGTATCACCTTACATCCATAGCCAAATTACAAAAATGATGCTCATTTATTTACAAAATTTTATTACATTTATTAAAAATAATAAGGAAACCATAATAGGCCCTATCTTTTACATGAATGAAGAAGTCTATCATATGTTAGTATAAAATTTCATCCTTTGAATTTCATGTTTATGTTTCATTATATGGGATGATATTACAAAATTCATTGCCAAACATGCACAAGATTCCAAAATTATTTTTGCATATTCTCTTACGCTTATATGGAATTTTTTTCAAATTTATATTACTAAATGCATTATAAATGTCATGTTACATATCAAAAGTGTATATTCCTTTATGCAAAAATTCATGCTCTCTATCCTTCGCTCTCTATTTCTCATATGGAAAATTGTTCAAATTTATCTTGATAAATGCTTTCAAAATGTCAAGTTTCATATAAAAAGTGCATTTATGCAAAAACTCGTGTTCTTTATCCTTTTCTCTCTATTACTCATATGGATTTTTTTTTTAAATTTATCTTGCTAAATACTTTTGAAATGTCATGTTGCATATAAAAAGTTTATATGCCTTTATGAAAAAATTATACTCTCTATCCCTTTCTCACTAAGGAATGTTCTTTATAAATATATTATTACACAAATCACAAGTCAAAATTTATTCATTTCAATTCATATTCATTCTTTCTTCCATCATACATATAACTCATTTTCAACTTTTAAGTATCTTCCTATCACTACTAGACATAGGCAAACACTAGCAATTGTATCTATCCCTCTTCCTTTCAAAATTGGTACATCTAGATCTTATCCTACATTTATTACTAGATTTATGCCTATAGTATATCATGTGGTCCATGTTATCACCCAAGTTTATGAAGATAGGTAGGTTGATTAAACCCAGGGATATATCTTTACCATTGAAGCTATCACCCCTTCACAAATAATTTTTATTCTCAAACTCCTTCAATGATTAGATATTTACAAATATGTATTGTATGCATCCCTTCATAATACTAGAATTCTTGTTTCAGCTGAACCAACCTATGTTGCATCTATCCTCAACACAATCAAATAGACTAAAGAGCATATCTCTTTTAAAAAAGAGGATCTACCCCCACAACACATCATTGAACATCATCTACCTTTCTATATTTAATTTAAAATTAATGATTTGGGAGTCAAAAGAGTGTTAGTTGATAATGGTTTAGGACTTAACATTTTCAACATATCCTTTCTTAAAAGTCTTAACATATAACCTCAAGATCTAGACCATTCTGATATGAACATCAGAGGTTTTAACAAAATTCCATGGAAAGTAATGGGTCAAACAACACACCCAATATTACCTTAGGGCCTAAGACACTACTAATAACATGCCAAGTCATACCAAATGACATTAATTATATTTTATTACTTGGTCAGATTTGGATTCAAGATATGCATGTAATCCCTTACACACTCCATGATTGTCTAAAATTTAGTCATAAAGGCTATATATACACATGCTAAATAGA
Organism: Torreya grandis; assembly: GCA_037957365.1. Taxonomy (NCBI): domain Eukaryota; kingdom Viridiplantae; phylum Streptophyta; class Pinopsida; order Cupressales; family Taxaceae; genus Torreya; species Torreya grandis. The sequence continues at coordinate 523,655 of JARHVA010007297.1, read as the reverse complement.
TATGAAACTTTTAAATATTGTCACTTTAATAAATATACAAATAATTATATCTCACACTTTAATCTAGGTAGTATACCTACACAAGCCATCACTCATAATGCAGCCTCAGACCATACACAAAATTAGACAATTCCAAATTCTATCATAACACTAGAACCAGATCACCAATTCACTTCACCTTTTGCACTTTGATATCTTAATAACATGGGCTATCAAGGCAAAGGATTTGGAAATCATGAACAAAGAATATTCAATCCTATCGAGGCATCCACACAACATAAAATTCAAGGGTTTGGATACCAATTTAGCCTTAATCATGATAAATATTATCCCACCCTTTTAAAACACATAAAATTTTGTCCACCCATTGCATGTATCAATAATACAATTAATCATGCTTATAAAATATCATTGCTCTACCCTGATCTTATTGACACCACAAATTCACTTGATTTGTTTACATTATATGAACTATATAATGATGAATCTCTCTTATAATTTTTTACAGCATATGAGGACCTCCCATCTTATTACCATAGAAATAGATTTCCAAAGCATACAAATACCCATGCATAATTTGGAGAAAATATAGATTCCTCCCCTAATATACCAATTGAGTCAGATGATACTATTCCTACAACTCCATATACACTTGAATGTTCCACATTACTTAACAAAGAAACATTAAATTTCAATTTTGAAACTGACAAGGATCCCCACATTATATTATTAGAAGTTACCCTTAGAAAGGAAGAGGATGCTGATATTTAGCAAACTTTAACAAATTTTCTAGAATTCTTTACATGGTCATATTCAAATATGTTAGGAATTGATACATCTATATTAGTCCATTAGATTCCTTTATACCCTAATGTTAAACTTGTTAAACAAAAAATTTATAAAATGCATCCTAAGATGGTTCTCTTAGTCAAATATGAAATCCAATGCCTCTTAGATGTTGGTTTCATCCACCCAGTAGCACACCTTAAATGGATTTCCAATGTAGTTCCCATAGTAAAACTAATGGATAAATTCAATGTTGTTCCTATTCTCAAGATTTAAATAAATCATGCCCCAAAATATGATTTCCCCTTACTAAATATCAACATGATAGTTGATTCCATAACTAGATATTAAATAATATCATTTATGGATGGTTTTATTGGTTATAATCAAATCAAAATTACTAAAGAAGATCAAGAAAAAACATATTTTATAACACCTTGGGGTACATTTTATTACATTTTCATGCCTTTTGTATTAAACAATGTTGGAGCCACATATCAACATACTATGATGCACATTTTTCATGACTTGATTCACCATACTATCAAGGATCATGTTGATGATATACTAGCTAAATCCAAACAATGACAATATCACACTATTGATTTACAAAATATTTTTAAATGACTCAAGCAATACAACTTTAGATTAAACCCAAAGAAATGTGTGTTTGGAGTTACATCAATAAAACTTCTAGGTTTCATTATCTCTTAACATGGCATAGAAGTTTATCATAAGAAAGTCAAATCATTTATCGATATGCCACCTCCAACTAATTTAAAACAACTTCTATCCCTCCAAGGTAAGATCCAAGCAATCCACCATTTCATAGCTCAATTTTATGATAAAAATCAATCATTTATTTAATTTCTAAATAAATATACAAAGTTTATTTAGGACCAAGCTTGTCAAGACAACTTCAACACAATCAAGAAATGTCTCCATAATCCACTTGTTTTAGTACCACCTATCCTAGATAAGCATTTCCTACTCTATATCTCAATAATAGATGACACATTAGGAGCACTCTTAGCACAACATGATGATCAAAATACTAATGAGTAGTTTATTACATCAGTCACATATTGGTTGATTATGGAAAAAATTACTCCCCAATAGAAAAATTATGTCTAGTATTAGTTTTTTCCACACAAAAATTTTAACATTACATGGTCAATAATGATAATCAAGTTATAAAAATAGTAGACCCCTTAAAGTTCCTACTAGCCAAACCATATCTTTCTAGTTGCATCATAAAATGGGTTATGTTATTAATAAAATTTGACTTAAAAATACTCTAAAAACCAATAAAGGGCCAAATCATTGTAGACCATTTGGAATTAGCACCACTAATAGATACCAACCATTTAAGTGACACATTCATAGATGATTTCACTACCTATTTTACTCATTCGAATACCTGGACCATGTTATTTGATGGCTCCTGATGTGAATCTGGTGTAGGGGCTAGCATTGTCTTTATCGATCCTTTTGGTAACATAATTCCTATAGCATACCAATTAAGTTTCTCCTATACCAACAACACAGAATAATATGAAACAATTATCTTAGGACTATTCATTGCACAATTCCTCCAAATCAAATCTATTTAAGTCTTAGATGATTCCTAACTTGTGGGAAATCAAGTCCATGATTTTTATCAAATAAAAGAACACATTATCCCATAACACAACATGGTATAGTGTTTATCATCAAAATTTGATTATTTTTATATTGAAAACATTCCCCAAAAAGACAATAGACATAATGATGATCAAGCAATTTTTACAATTAAATGATTGCAATCACCATCAATATTCAATGAAAATTTGATTGATCTTTTCATCTTAACTACTACATGAAGCTCTGCAACCCCATAATGGTTCTTTGATATTTATAACTTTATCAACAAATCTATTACACCAAACATTTTCTCTAAAAATGACAAATGTAAGGTATAAAATAAATCACTCTATTATGTAATCATTGGTGGAGACCTTTTCAAATGATCCTTTGATGGACACTTACTATGGTTCTTAATCTTAGTAGAAGACAAAATTTATCTATCTTAGATACATGATTGTGAGTTCGGTGGTCATTTTAGTGGAAAATACATGTCATCAAAACTCCTCCAATAGGTGTACTACTAGCCTACAATGGAAGATGAATGTTTACAATATGTGAATCTATGTGAAAAATGTCAATGACACAGTAATCTACAACATGCACCATCACAAAAAATTTAACCTATCATCTCTCCATGGCCATTCATGTTATATGGATTTGACCTCATTAGAAAAATTAACCTTGAATCTACCAATGGACATAAGTTTATAATCATAGCTATAGGATAGTTTACCAAATGGGTGGAAGTAGTTTCACTTCAATCTAACACAGACGAAGACATTTATAGTTTTAGCCTACCTACAACCATAATTTTTGATAATGAAACATAATTTAAGAATAAAATTATAAAAAATTTTGTACTAAATACAAAATTAAACACACATTCTCCACTCTATACTACCCATAAGGAAATGGTCAAGTAGAAGACATTAACAAAATAATAAACAATATTTTGAGAAAAATAGTAACCAAATTTGGCAATGATTGGCATAATTAGCTAGTTTTAGAATTATGGGCATATCACACAAGTATTTGTACACCCACAAGAGCTAATCCTTATTCACTCATTTGTGGCATAGAAGTAGTTCTACCTTTAGAATTAGCAATCCCATCTCTTCATGTCTCCCTTAAAGGATTCTCAATAATGACTAGTATCACATAAAGCATATATAATAGCTCAAATAGTTAGACCATACATGCATTTAAGTTATTTAACAGCTCAAAATCTACCAATAACATATTCAATGATCTTACAAAAAAGTGAGTTTACATCATAGAATTCAAAGTCAATGATCTTGTTCTCAAAGAAAACCTTCGTAATGTGAATGCCAAAGAAGAAATCAAAGGAAAATTCAAAATAAATTGGCTAGGCCCTTATATCATTAAGAAAAACTTATCCCTAAAGTATATCATCTAGCCTCACTCAAAGGAAATAAACTTAAAAATCCAATGAACTTTATACAACTACACAAACTCCATATACAATATGCTATTTTTACACATGCTTTTACATAATTTCTTTTCTGCATTGATTATACATAATCTCTCCTACTATTTCTATGCTAAATCGCTTTCTACATTCAAAATATAGAAATGAGAAACTAAGAGATGGTCTAGGGTTAAAAGATACCCGGATGTAGTCATGCACATGAAATCAGACGTTGGAAGGTACTCCTCTTTGGCTGTGGAGGAATGACACCTGCAAAGAAAAAGAGACTAAACACAAAAAAATGTTAGACGAGGAGATGGTGGGCTGTCAAGCAAAATGCTTGATCCCTGAAGTATGAAGACTTCCTTAAGGGATATCAACCCACTAATAAAAAGCAGAATATATGATGAAAGCAAAAATAATGAAAAGACAGAATGAAAGAAATAAAAGATAAAAAGCAGAATGCGTACCTGATATGCAGCAAACTATTCTGCATAGTCACCGGTGTCGGTCTCTGTGCCGGTGTCGGTTAGGGAAATGTGTCGACGTCAGTTAGAGTGCCAACATCAGTCGGGGTAATGACCGGCGTCGATTGGGGCAATAGTTTTGGATGGGTCTGGCCGGGTGTGGATAGGGTTTGGTCAGGTCTGGATAGGTTCTTAAGATTTGTAGAAAGGTCTAATGGTTCATTTGGGGTTTTTACAGAGATCTGGGTAGAGTGACTGTATATTCAGGGATAGTGGACAGAGGTGTAAAGGAGGAAGGAGTAAGGTCTCAGATCTGTAGTCTGAGTCTAAATAGGGGTGATAGCAGTAATAAACAAATAATAACCAGAGAGTAAAAATGAAACACAGAGCAAGATACTTACCTATTACACACTGAAGACATGATTGAAGTCGTCGATATGCCACAGAAGTTGATCAAAGTAGAATCCCTATACCAAAGAGAGAGACACAAGAGATTGATCACAGGTTGATTGGATGCAATAAATTGGTTGATCACTAGAGTTCCGAATGGTTCCTTGTTCAAATGTTCATGGTTTTGCTGATGAAGGCAAAGGACGGTTTGATAACCAATCGAGAAACCGATTGGGAACCGAACGGATAATGGATAACGAGTAATGGTTCCTGTGTTTGGGTTGAGAATGTAGTGTTAAGGATGACTGACATCGGTGATGTTGGCTGGGTAGAGACCGTTGTCGGTAGATGCAGAATGGGGACAAAGGCTAGCTTTAGCTTTCTACTCATTTTTACATGCTGCCAGGGTCAAGGCTCATAGGGAAATGGTCGTCAGGGGCAAAATAGGCATGGAAGAATAAAATGAGGGAGGACCAGGGGAGTAGACACAATTTTGGTGTCTACATTTGCCCCTTTTTGTCTTGTTGGTTGTTCTGGATGAACTGCAAGACAAAAATAGGAGTTGATTGCCCCAGGTGTGGATAAGGTTGATTCCATCTTGTTGGTTGTTCGAATGAACTGCAAGACAAAAATAAGAGGTGGATTACCCCAAAATGGATGAGGTATTCCCCCTTAAAGCAGGAGTTGAGGGAAGGAAACTAGGAATCGAGTGCTGATTTGACAAAGAGTGGATGAAAAAAGGGGTGAGGGTGAATGCTGCAAAAGTCGTGATTGCATGCGTACCACTTCATGAGATGGTCGAGTCAAATTGTTACAGGTCAAGGGTCGAGGAGTGCCAAAATTGAAGTAACTAAGCCCCAGCATTTAGTTGTCTACTGATTGGGTTATTCAATCGAAGCTGTAGCTCCAAATGGTCATCGTGTTCCAGGTATCTCGAGCTCAGAAGGTGCTCCTAGAAACATGAAAAAGTCACAAGTAGTGCGGATCAACCGGCGTGCAATCCTATACTTGTGAGGGTCTAAAAAAAAGTCTACGCACAATTTGCTAACCAGTCGTGGGGTAGCATACATGCAAAAATAACCAAGGCAAAGTTTGTCTTAGAAGTGGTCATAATTGGAGGAGAAAGGCGTAATCTCTAATGGTCAGTGGTCAAGATGGATGGATGGACAAAAGGATGTGGCCGAGCTAACCTTAGAAGACGTCATATCCTCTGAGTGCTGCCTACATAGCCCTAGTCTTAAGGTCTCAGACCAATGTAGTTCAAACAGTTCAAACAAAGAGTCTGAGTGGTAAACAGGTGGTGAAAGTGGTCGATAGACTGGTCTTGGTCAAGGTCAAAATGATGAGGAGAAAAAAGATGTTACAGCCTTTTCCAAAGGTGTATTCTGTAACATTGGTGATGTGTTCTTTCATCCTTAGCAATTTTCCATAGTCGTGATGGATGTATGCTAAAAATGAATTGAGTTATATCTATGCTTCAACAAGTATTGGTTTATGCTTAACATAAATTGCATCTGGTCGATAATTTCCATGTGTATTGGTGTCCATAAAAACTAGTGTGAATAGGTTATGATGATGTGACAGGGCTGAAAATGTTGGGTTGGCTTGGTTGGGTTTGGCAAGTGATGAAGTTGAATGTGACCAAAGTGAAGAAAAAGTGAAAGGCATATTGCTCTTTCATTGACAAGGACCAAAATGACAGCATAGATAGGGGTTATTAGAACTAAGAGCCCCATTCATGCATGACGGCGTTGATCATATGTAGTGTTAGAGTGGTAATCGAATCACTTCGACATTAAAGTGAGCTCGAAGTCCCTTGAGTAGGTGATGGGAGGAGGATAGGGTAACCCATTTTAAGAGCAGAGATAACTTTGCCCATTTTTATAAGAGGCCCTGAGACAACTATAAGCCAAGTCCATGACCCATTTTTTTTTTTTTTGGCAGACTGATCAATGCGGGAAGTCTACATAGAGATGTCATTTGCGTGGTGGTCATTGGTGAAGCTGATCAATGCAGGAAGCTTCTAAGAAAGATTGATGTTTGTAGCAAGAATTAGTCATAACCATCCTTCAAGGGAGTGGTCTATATTTTGTTTTATATATAAGGGCTTTGAATAGCTGTCCTTCAAGGGAGCAGTCTATTAGCTACAGCAATGATAGTACAGCTATCTTTCGAGGGAGCAGTCTACCTTTTTGATGTGAGTTTGGTGACCTAGATATTTTGATATCTTGATTTGTTTTGATAGAAATGTGAGTCATGGACAAGACTATAGAAGGTCAAGAGCTCCCTTTTATTAGGATAAAACATCCATACTGTATAAAAGGGGTATATAGGATTTGTTAAGGGGAATAGGGTTGAAAAGATTGAGGACTAAGAGGATGGGGATTGCTCAAGGGATGAGTTCAAGATAAATGTTAAGTGGACGAGTACTTGAATAATAGTAGAATGGTCGCAGATGCAATGCATTAAGAGGCTCAGGTTCTGGTCATCCATCGAGAGAAGACAAATGATACGTCCCTGATCCATACTTGTGTGTGATAATGAAAGGTCCGAGCCAATTAGGGGTAAAATTTCCTCGTTTACTTTGCTCCATATTGGTCACGTGCTGATTCTCTTTGAGGATGAGGTCTCTGATATTGAAATCTCATTCTCACATATTTTTGTCATAGGCTCACTTGATATGATGTTGATAGACATGGAGATGGTTAAGGGCAGCAAGACGGTGCTCATCAAGTAACTCAAGTTGAGCTAAGCGATCTTGATGAAAGTCATCATTAGAAAGAATGTCATGCAGAGAGATGCAGAGAGATGGGATTTGTACTTTGAGAGGTAGGATAGCCTCTATTTCGTACATGAGAGAGAAAGGGGTAGCACCCATGGAGGTTCGAATGCTAGTGCAGTAGGCCCACAAAACAAAGGGAATGTGAATATGCCAATCCCTTCCAGTGTCGCTGACCACCTTCATGAGAATTTTAGTCAAGATTTTGTTGGAAGCCTCGGCCTGCCCATTTGCTTGTGGGTAGTAAGGCGAAGAGAAACTGAGCTTGATGCCAAATGAGTTGCAGAGTTTTTGGACAATCTTGTTTTTGAAGGACTTGCCATTGTCGGTGATGATTTTTTGAGGGACACTGAAGTGGCAGATGATGTGGGTGCTAATGAAGTCGACAATCTTGTGGGATTTTATGGAGACAAGAAGAATGGCTTCCACCCACTTGGTGAAATACTCGGTGGTGGTGATGATGGATTGATGATGAAGAGATGAATGAGGGTTAATCTCACTGATGAGATCTAAGCCCCACTGAGAAAAAGGCTAGAAATCTTGAGCGACTTGTAAGGCGTGACTAGGAAGATGAAGCAAGTTAGAGTGCTGCTAACACTTAATGCAACGTCGAACATAATCACTACAGTCTTGATGAAGGGTGGGCCAATAATAGCCCAAACGAAGGATGCACTTGGCAATCAAATTCCCACTGAAATGTCTGCCACAAATCCCATTGTGGACTTACTTAATGGCTTGAGATGTTTCAGTGGAGGTGAGATAGTGAATAAGGAGGCCATCGAAGCCTCACTTATAGAGAATACCCCTAGCATTGTATAGCAAATGGTACGCTTGATAAAAGCTTGCCACACATTGTTAGAGAGGTTGGGAGGAATGACAGACAAAGACAAGAAGTCTACAAGTTGCTTATACCAAACATCTCGTGGGCTAGAGTCTATGGTGTTGACATGACTAATGTTAGGAGAGATATAGGAAGGCAACGGCACACGATGCACTGCGACAAAAAGTCTGGATGCAGATGAGGAAGATGGGATATGAGAAGTGAGAGAAGCCATGGTGTCAGCAAACTTATTCGTGGGTCGAGGAATAGTCTGCAGGAGGTAATGGTCGAAAGATGTAAGGAGGATGTCAGCATAGTTTTTGTACCTTTGCAAAATTTGATTTTTACAGAGGTATGAACCATTGACCTGATTGATAATGAGTTGTGAGTCACCGAAGATGTTGATGGACTTGATGCTGAGAAAGAGGGTAGTCTGAAGTCCCAAAATTAAGGCCTCGTATTCAGCCATATTATTGGTACAATTAAAGTTGAGCTTGAAAGACAAAGGCATGGGCTCACCATCGAGTGGGATGAGAATGACTCCTGCACCCCCACCAAGTTGACATTTGGAGCCATCGAAAAACATGGTCATTTGGTGGATAGTGTCATCGGTGGAAAGCGCGGTGATAGATTTGTCAGGGAACTCGCACTACGAAGGTTGATTGTTGGGAAGAGGGGCATCTACCAATTAATCAGTGATGGTTTGCCCCTTGATAGATTTTTGCTAGATGAATTCGAGGTTGAACTCAACAAGCAGCATGAGCCACCGAGCCATACGTTGATGTTGATATGGCTTGGATTGCATAAACTTAAGAGGGTCAGTGTGAGTGATGACAAAGGTTTTGTGATTAAGAAGATAGTGGCGAAGCTTGGTAGCGGCAAAGACTAATGCCAGACAGAGTTTCTTGGTATGAGTATACCGAGTTTCATAGTCGACCAGTGTTTGGCTGATATAGTAGACCGCTTGCTCATGGTGATGCTCATCTCGGTGCACAATCATGGCACCTAACGAATGGATGGTGACAGAGATGTAAAGGTAGAAGGGTTGATCATCTTTAGGTGGAATGAGAACTGGTGGAGAGACCAAATAGCATTTAAGGGCTTCAAAAGCCTCTTGACAGTCCTTATCCCATGTAAAAGAGACGTCCTTCTTAAGGAGATGATGAAAAGGTTGGTAGCGGTCAAAAAGCTTTGAGATGAAATGGCAAATGGACTGGAGCTTCCCTTGTAGACTGCGAAGTTGCTTGAGATTGGTTGGGGGCAGCATTTCGAGGATAGCACGGATCTTAGCGGGATCTATCTCAATGCCACAGAAAGAAATGATAAAGTCGAGAAGCTTACTGGAGAGGACCCCAAAGATGCATTTCTTGGGGTTAAGGCAGACATTGTATTGAAGAAGGTGAGAGAAGATGATTTTGAGAATGGTCAAATGGTCACGGTGAAGCTTGGACTTGCCGAGCAGGTCATCCACATAGTCCTCCATGATTTTATGGAGGAGATCATGGAAAATGTAGGTCATGGCACGCTGATAAGTGGCGCCTACATTCTTCAAGTCGAAAGGCATGACTCGATAGCAGAAAGTCCCCCATGGGGTAATGGAAGTGGTCTTGTGCTAATCTTCCAGAGCAATCAGGATTTGATTGTATCCTGAAAGCCCATCCATGAGAGATAGCATCTCATGGCCAGCCATGAGATCAACAAGCTGGTCAATGTTAGGAAGAGGAAAGTCATCTTTGGGACAGGCTAGGTTAAGGTCATGATAGTCTGTACAGATCTGGATCCCCCCAGTCGCCTTGGTGACTGGGATGATGTTAGAGACCCACTGCAGATAGTCAATGGGCTGGATGAAGGAGATAGAAAGGAGGCACTGAAGCTCCTCTTTGACAAGGAGGGCAACGCAAGGATGCATCTTTCGAAGCTTTTGCCTAACAGGCTTAGCCTCTGGTTTGGTGACAATGTTATGGGTAGCGATGGTGGGGTCAATGCCAGGCATGTCATGATAGGTCCAGGCAAAGGCCTTGCTATGGTCTAAGAGGAACTGGGTGTAGTCAAGCTGCTCCTAAGCATCTAAAGATTGACCAATCTTTAAGATGTGGGGAGCATCAGAAGAAGGGAGGTTGATGTCAATGGTTGATTCATTTAATATAACCTGGGTCTCAAAAGGGAGAGAGTGTTCAATGAAAGAGTCATCGGTGCCTATGTAGGAAAGAATGACATCATCATCAACGTAGTGGACAGTGTGAATGGTTGCTGACTCATCTTCTACCATGATAGGAAAAATGAGAGGGAGAGATTTGGACACCCCATCAAGTTGATAAGTTAGGGGTTCCAGGCAGATGGTGTTTATGGAAAAAAAAAATAGGAGGGATGGAAACCACTGACTCCGTAGGTGAAGGAGGAGGGATGGGTGAGTCTGAAGGAGATTGGTCAAGGGTTGGTTCGAGGCAAAGGTCTGTAGGGGTTTGAGTGGGGTCGTGATATCCCAGGCCATACCGTTTCTTGACATCGTTATCGTTGAGCAGTTTGATGGGCTGATGGGAGCCCTGCTCATAGCGTTTGAAGCCAAAACCCTTCCATGCACACCTATAAAGGTAAGTATGTGTAAAGGCAGGGTTGCCAAGAAATGAGAAGTCTGATGTGAAAGGTTGAGGTGAAGGAAGAGGATTGTAATTAGCAGGAGCTTGATTGAGCCCTCTGTATACAAGGTTGGTTTGGAGGTGAGGGGGACCATAAGGCACGATCATCCTAATCTGATGGTCGTAACTAGGGCTGTGATGAAGGCATCCATACTCTTTTGGAGTTTGGAACATGTCTAAGGCTAGCAAGCAATACTCCCCCAATGAAAGTCTTTGGAAGATGTCTTCCATGGGGTCTGTGGTCATCGCTTGAAGGGGAGGTGTGAGGGCAACCGCTTGTTGTGAACTGGTCGAAGCTTCCACAGATGGAGGTGGTGTCGGGGTTGATGGCTTGATAGGGATGAGGATGTCATTAGGACGATAGGTGGTGTTACAGGTTTTGAAGGGTGAAGGGTCAGCAGGAATAATATGGACTTGCCCATCGTGTTTGAATTTCACACAATGGTGCAGGGTGGAAGGGACACAGGCCATGGCATGGATCTAGGGTCGGCCTAACAAGATGTTGTATTGAAACTCTCCTTTGATGATATAAAAGAGCTTTGGGATTGTGCGTGGACCAACGCGGATGTGAAGGATGACTGTGCCAATGGTCGTGGCAGTGGTGTCATTAAAGGAGCGCAAGATTGCGTCAGTTTTGGAGATGTAATTCTTGGGAAGAGCCAACTGTTCAAAGGCATGGGTGGAGATAATGTTGATGTTGGTGCCTCCATCGATCATAATGCATTTAATGCATGTTTGATCAACATAGGTAGTGATGAAGAGGGCGGCGTCCTGATCTTCTGTGTTAGATGTGGGAATCTCAAAATCACTGAATGTGATGGAGGCAATGGGGGCTAAAGAGTGGACGAGGGTAGCAAGTGGTTGGGGGTCTTCAGGTTGAACCTCCGCTACCTGCAGGGCTCTGATGAGGGCTTGATGATGTTGGGGCGAGGTTTGAATGAGGTCATAAAGGGACATCTTCACAGGCGTCTGGTGAAGCTATTTCAACATGGAGTCATGGATTGGTCCGAAAGAAGAAGAAGAAGATGAGGGTTGAGGCATGCCAAGGATAGAAATCTTAGGCTTGGGCGATTGAGGTGGCTGGACGAAAGGGTAGTTCCAAGGAATAGCAGCTTTTTCCTTTGCCTTATCCTTTTGTGACCTGGTGGTTATGTGAATGGCATTGATTTCGAAGATAGGGGGTGAAGGAGATGAAGGGGTCGTGGTATGTTGATGAGATGTTGATGGGTTTGAAGAGGTTGGAGGGTTATGAGAAGGAGTCAAGGAGTAGTCAAGAGTGTCCTCAAAGAGAAGAGTGTCTTTCTCCAGATAACGGCGAATGACGGTCTTGAGAGCAGAGAAAGTCTCGGTATCATGTCCTGGCGTACGATGATATAGAAAAATCTTCGTGTCGTCGAACCAGGAGGGCTTAGACTCGAGAGGTTGGAAAGGCCTGATGGGTGGAAGGGTTATGCTAGAAGTCTACAAAAGTTGATGCAAGATAAAAGAGTATGAGCCCACTAAAGGGTCCATGCTTTTCGATGTATGTGATACTAGTGACTTTTGCTTGGGCGGAGTCGAAGGAGGCTTCCGTACCACCTTTTGGGTTGATGGTGTGGTGACAGGTGGAGACGGTACTTTCTTCATGAGAGGTACCACCCTTTTGGGAGAGGGTAGGCTAGCGGTAGGCAAAGGAAGTAAAGGAGGCAACTGATTTTGATTGAAGGTCAGAGTGGGAAGGATTCTGGTCAAGATTGAAGGATGGGGGCCCAGAATGGAGGGCAATGGTGATGGAGGAGGAGGTGTTTGCCTCTATGGTTTAGTAGTCTTCTGTGCCTTGGATTGAAGACTACTATTGGTCAAGGTCTGGTCTAGGTCCACCTTCACTTACAGATAAGTGAGGTTGGAGACAGGGTGAATGCCAAGTGACTTGATAGGTTTAGATGGGGTAGATGTAGGTTTTGGTTTTGATGGGGTTAGTTGATGTTTAGAAATGGGAATCTAGTTTTTGTTAAGGGTCTTGGGAGATTTCACCATAGGAGGATTGGCTACATGAGATGAGAGGGCACGGGCATGTTGAAGAGCTTTGAGACGCTCCCACAATCCCCGATGCTCCACTTTCCTTGAAGGGAGAAGTTCGAGTTTCTCCACTAGTCGGGAAAATGGCTGAGAAGATGTAGGATGAGGTTTGAGTTCTTGAGAAGATGTGGATGGTTGTGGGGTTGAAGATGAGACTGGTGTAGCAGTTTGAGACACAAGGCATGATGGAATCACAACAGGTTCGTCTGTGGTTTGAGACGAAGGAGAGGCAGGTTCTTCCCTAAGTGGAGAAGAAACTAGAGAATGAGGCTCCTTAAGCGGGTAAAGAGTAGGGATGATGGTACCCTCCACTTGCGGTCGAGGAGTAGGAAGGGTTAGGTCCTCCATGGTCAGCAGGAAGGAGGTTGGTGAAACCAGTGGTGCTGGTAAGGTCGAGGCATCCTCCAAGATGAGAGAGGTTGATAGAGAACTAACTGGAGAAAGAGGTTCGTCCACATGTGGTGGACTGATGGATGAACTTACCTCTTGAGGTTGGTCGGAAATGAAGGGTGAGACCATATTGACTATTCGTATATTGTGTTTGTGAATGTTGTTAGTCAAGGTCTAGACATTGTTTTGAGTTGGAGGATGATTGGGGAATGGTTGCTTGAAGATGTCGATGCCCTGGTTAGGTGGTGCATTGGGATTGTCAAGGATGAGGTAACCCTTTTCAAGCATATCTTGGATGATGTTTTTAAGGGTTTTATAGTTACCCATGTCATGTCCCTTAACACATTGGTAGTTACAGAAGTCATTTTCCCTATACCACGTAGGGATGGCGTGTGAGGGATCAAATTGTGGTGGTGGTCAGATTTGAGGGAGATTGAGGACCCCCTATTTGATGAGTTTTTCCAGCACATACGCGTATGATTCTCTGAGTGGAGTATACTGTCGCTGTATGTATCTCTACTAGAATAGGTGGGTGATGCTCTAAGATGTGAATGGCTCAGGCTGGTTAGTTGAAGGTGAAGAGGAGGAAGATCTAACGATGACAGCATTTGCTAAAGCTTTAGATTTAGGATTGGACGATGAAGGCTTAGAAGAGGGGTCATTGGTCTTGGAGTGGGGATTCTTGCTCTGCAACTTGACTTTATTCTCCTTGATGGCATGTAACTCAAGTTTACGGGCCATCGTGAAGGCTTCGTCAAAAGTGCGAAAGGTCTGAACCCTCAAGGTGGAAGAAATATGTCTGGCACAGGCTTGGGAGAAGAGTTCAATAAGTTCGGGTTGGGGTAAAGAAAAGGAAAGTTGATTGATAAGGCCCCTCCAGCGAGCAATGAAATCAGAAATGGATTCATCCTCAAATTGGTGGATAGAATAGAGGTCTGTGATTGAGACCTTCTTGGTAATGTTGATGGAGAAATGGTCGAGGAAGAGCTGGGCCAGCTGAGTGAATGTGAAGAGGGAATGGCTGGCAAGGCAGCTGTACCAATCAAGTGCAGCACCTAAGAGAGACATAGGAAATGTGCGTAAAAGCAAGGCATCATCGTGGGCGATAAGGTAACAGGCATGTCTGAATGCCCGTAAGTGTTGTTGTGGGTCTTCCTTGCTTTGAAAACAAGAAAACTTAGGAAGTTCCCACTGGCTGGGATATGGTCGAATCAGGATGGAAGGATGGATAGGCTCATTGCAAATTTGATTGTATGATAGAGTATTGCATGAGCTAGAAATGGAAGTCTCTAGGCTGGACATCTTATCCATCAGCATTTTGATGATATCTACTGAAGGATTGGCAGGTGGAGCACCCCCTAGATTGTAAGGCACTTGAATGAGGCTAGAAGAGGCGTACGACGTAGTCAGTTTTACTAGTAAGGGTGCAACATATGGATGACTAGTCATAGGGATAGAAGAGGAGACTAAGGATGGTTGGGTAAAAGGCATGACTAGGTTTGATGTTGTGATGGGAGGTTGGTTAGTGGTAACATGTGCCAATGGATAGGTATCCACCCTAGTGTTGATAGGATTAAGGGTAGGCAGAATAGAGACGACCAGATTATGAAAGGAGGTAGAAAGTGGTTGAGTGGGTTGAGGTTGATGGGGGGCCGAAACCCCGGTGGAAGTGGGCCCTATGATAGAGGGAGAGGCCACACTCAGATGGTTGGTCAAAGTCTGGTCGTTGGTTGAGGCAATAGCTTGGGCGTCTAAAGGTTGAATTACAGACGTTGTTGTTATGACTGCAGTTTCGAGAAGAGAGGTCGGCATTCCATAGATTGGATTGCCCAAGGGGTCTCGCGTTTGGCTATTCACGAGATAGTGTTGTAAGGCTTTGACGTTGAGGTCCAAGAATCATGCAAAATCTTGGTCCCCTTCTGGGATGATAGGCGTCTAGGTCGGGGATGGTCTAGTAGGAGTTCTTTCAGTTTCTAAGTGGAACTCCATTATAGGACTGGTTATGGATGGTGTGGATGGAAGCGGGTGATGCCTCGCGTGATCGACTAGAGCCTTGGCTTGAATACGAGTCAGAACCATTCAAGGCAAGAAAGAACGTCCTCACAAGCTCAAACAAGTAGATAAGAACTAAAAAGATCAAGAACACAAGCAGATCCTAAAACCCTAGGAGTAAATTATTAGGATTATAGTGGCTTATGCCTTAGAATGTGTGTAGAGGAAGATTGGTTTTTGAGTCGAGTCCTAGAAGAAGCGGTCTATGGATGGTTTTAGGTCAGTTATGGTGCTCAAGAAGTCTGTGTTAGGTTTCGTACAAGGCTTGGTGCTAAGGAGCAAGCTCCCCTCACTTCACTAGTCCAGTGATAAACTGGGCCCGCTTAGCCAAAATATACTTCCCCTATAGTTTAGACTCTGCCAGAGAACAGAGCGGGCTTTCTCCTTGGTGATGAAATCCAAGTAAGATCACCGAGATGGGTAAGGTATCCGCTGGGGGATGAATTCCCAGTCGGGCCTTGTCTCAGGTAAGTTAAGATGTTTGTTTTGTGCAAGTGGTTTGGTCGTGTAACATCAAGTGATCTAGATTAATTCAATATGCATTTGTTAATTACTAAATGTGATCTAAGAATGCAAGCATAAGCAGAAATGAAAGTGTAACGTGTTTTAAGTCCAAGTCGAAATGTTTGTTCGTATGAAGACGAATGGAGAAAGAGTCGAAGAATATGAGTTTTGGCTAGTCTAGAAGTGCAAGAAAGAAAAGAAAAGTTCTTTTTATTCCTGCTTATGATGTCATTTAGAAGAGACAAAAGAGGTGAAAAGGAAGGAAGCTAATGCACCCTATATGAATAAAAGAAAGAAAGAACCCAAGGAAGGCCCTAGGGTCCCACCGGGCGTGCCAGAATGTTTCTACGCTAAATCGCTTTCTACATTCAAAAGATAGAAATGAGAAACTAAGAGATGGTCAAGGGTTAGAAGATACCTGGATGTAGTCGTGTGCATGAAATCAGACGTTGGAAGGTACTCCTCTTTGGCTATGGAGGAATGACACCTGCGAAGAAAAAGAGACTAAACACGAAAAAATGTTAGACGAGGAGACGGTGGGCTGTCAAGCAAAACGCTTGATCCCTGAAGTACAAAGACTTCCTTAAGGGATATCAACCCACTAATAAAAAGCAAAATATATGACAAAAGTAGAAATAATGAAAAGATAGAATGAAAGAAATAAAAGATGAAAAGCAAAATGCATACCTGATATGCAGCAAACTATTCTACACAGTCACCGGTGTCGGTCTCTGTGCCGGCGTTAGTTAGGGAAATGTGCCGACGCCGGTTAGAGTGCCAGCATCGGTCGGGGTAATGACCGGCATCGATTGGGGCAATAGTTTTGGATGGGTCTGGCCAGGTCTGGACAGGGTCTGGTCAGGTTTGGATAGGTTCTTAAGATTTGCAGAAAGGTCTAATGGTTCATTTGGGGTTTTTACAAAGATCTGGGCAGAGTGACTGTATATTTAGGGATAGTGGACAGAGGTGTAAAGGAGGAAGGGGTAAGGTCTTGGGTCTATAGTTTGAGTATAAATAGGGGTGATAGCAGTAATAAACAAATAATAACCAGAGAGTAAAAATGAAACACAGAGTAAGATACTTACCTGTTACACACTGAAGACATGATAAAAGACATGATTGAAGTCGTCGATATGCCGCAGAAGTTGATCGAAGTAGAATCCCTGTATTGGAGAGAGAGACATGAGAGATTGATCGCAGGTTGATTGGATGCAAGAAATTGGTTGATCGCCAGAGTTCTGAATGGTTCCTTGTTTGAATGTTCATGGTTTTGATGATGAAGGCGAAGGATGGTTCGATAACCGATCGGGAAACCGATTGGGAACCGAACGGATAATGGATAACGGGTAATGGTTCCTATGTTCAGGTTGAGAACGCAGTGTTAAGGATGACCGACATCGACAGGATTGCCGACAACGGCCGATAAGTGACCGACGTCAGTCGGGTAGAGACCGTCGTCGGCAGATGCAGAATGGGGACAGAGGCTAGCTTTAGCTTTTTGCTCATTTTTACATGCTGCCAGGGTCAAGGCTCATAGGGAAATGGTCGTCAGGGGCAAAATAGGCATGGAAGAATAAAATGAGGGAGGACCAGGGGAGTAGACACGATTTTGGTGTCTACACCTACTTGATTATACATAGTTGAAATATTTCTAAAGAATATAAAAATAATACAAAATTTAAAAATACAAAAACATTCAAATAATATAAAAACACCAAAAAAATTTCAATTATATGCATCATCCATGCTTTACATTAATACTATCATGCTAAGACTTACATTTGTCATTTCATGCTATTTTTTGTTGATGATTTACATTACCATGCTTCACTTGATCTTCTTTGAGTGTGTGTAGTGACATCTAGTTACTTGATTGATTCACTCTACCCATTGAGGGGGCATTCTTACTTTTACATTCAAGACACACATCGATATGCATACCCACTGGGGGCATCTTCTACATGACAACACCATATATGTTATGTCAATCCTACACTACACACTTTGAGTTATCATACTGATGTACATTACTTACTAGATTACATATATTACTATATCAACATTTCACTAGTATTTAGCACTTGTGTATCTCTTAGAATATAACTAGTATTATACTAAACATGTCTTGCATACTTTCACTTTTTCTTTGATTATTTAGATGTGATTATAACTTTCCAATTTTTACATGCTTTCCTTTTTTCTTTATTTATCTAGATGAGATTACATTTCTAGTTCTAGTTTTATTTCTTATGTGTGCCTTAGGACACCTACCAATATCCTTTGCTTCTATTTTGTGTGTGTATGTGTACTATTGGACATTTTTTTAGTGTGCCTTATTTGTACTCTTCTATGTGTCTATGGCCCTCATGCAAATATTTTCTTATTTAAAATTGTATTTGCATGTGGCATTTGAACATAATTTTTATTCTTAATTTCTAGTTTGAATGACACATGCCCATGTCCCTTGTTTGCATGGCCCCTTGGCCAACTTTTTATGCTTCTTGATTTATACAATTATTACTTTATTTCCTATCCTTGTTTGAAATGTCATGATCTATATCATGCATTTACCTTGATTTCTCAGATGCCATGATGGACATCATGCTTCATCCCTCTTTGAAAACTAACAACTAACATCTAACATTTCCAATTCTAGTTCAATACATTACACATGTTTTTACATTGTTATATCTATCTAAGCATACCCTTCTTGATATAACAAATATCTCAATACAAACATTGCTATATCTAGAGATATCTTGTCAAATATCATTATTATATCATGTATCTATGAAGCATAACACACTTGCAGGACTCTTTTCTTCTAAGGGTAGTCATTGCAAGTTTATCATTCCTACCCTCAAAAGAGGTGGGGGGAAAGGGTTTTTTCATAGAGATCAAAGCTCCTAATAATAATAACAGTAGCATTTAGATCACCTAGTTCATAATCTAGATGTTAAACCAGTCATAATAGAACAAGAAAATAGTGATAATTCCATATCAACAACCAATTTTAGCACAAGACAACATCATAAAAAATGGACAACAATGCCAAACACAATGGTGTCCTCATTTTAGCACTCTTATCTAGTAAAAAAACACCCAAGTTTTATATTAACATGCAAAAATTTCATCTTCGCTACATTTTTTGCACATCTAGATCAGTCAAAATCAGTAGTTTTAATACAATTTTCTTAGAGAATCTAGATATAGGGGATATCATGTGTGACATTATGGCTCTCAATTTTAGTTTTAGATTAGGTAGTTGACATAGCTTCTAAATTATAATCCATGTTCTAGACACCAATGATTGGGGAAAATGTGCATGACACATTTGTCTTCTTTTGTTTTTGAGTTTAGTTTATTACCTAAGAATTCTTAGTAGTTGTGTGCCTTACTCCATCTATAGGTGGTTGGCATCATTTTAAAGATGAAATATAATACAAGTTTAACTTCTCGAGTACATGAGTTCTTGATTTGGCTTTTAGATAAGCATATTTCATCAGTTTAAAAGTGGATTTCATACAATCCTAACCTCTATCTTTTGAAATGGCTAAGAGTGGCCCAATTTATATCATACATTCAAATATCCATGCCATATTGTCAAATTTTTAAAGCATCCACGGGATCCATGAGCCATATCATATGACATTTTTTCTATACTGGTATCACTTCATAACTTCACTTCATGAGGTAACAATGGAGCCAAAGGTCTAGTTAGGATTTGTAGTTTTGAGCAACCTATTTAGAGGGATTAAACACATAGTCCAAACATTTATTGACACACACATGATTCATTAGCTTCACTCAATAAATGACAATTAATAAAAATGTCCTATGTTTGCATTCTTGAGCCACTTTTTAGGGAATTGAACACTCAGCTCCATTCATGATGTAACTTTTGGTATAACATCATCTAACACAATCCGACATTACTTAGCCTACTTAGGATCACAGTAGGTTTTGTATTCGTTCACGTATCTAGTGTGGTGCATTTGTTCCTTTATCTTCCTTTTAATTTTACTTAGGGTTTGTATGTTATTTATTTGTATCACATATAATAATAAATTATCTACTCTTTGTTTAATTTATCATATTAAAACTTGTGCAATGTGATCTCTATGCAATATCCAACATTACTCAGCATCACAGAGGCCTCATGGGCTTCACCTTTGTAAGTAAGTTCGTGTATGATTTTATTTTTTCCCTTATCCTAGTATTTCACTTTGCTACATCACTAAAATAAGAGGGGGGGGGGAATGTAGTCATGTAAAATGAAAAATTTGCTTACTATATTGTGGCTAGTGACACCCAATCCATAGGTCCTCCTACCTACTTGTACAACCCTTATAATATTTTCTTTCACTGATTCTTAGTCATCCAAAACATTTCAAACTAAACCCTTATAGACCCACATATCTCTTTTAGGCCCAGATCCATCCCCCTAAGTCTCATTCCCTCTAGACAATAATTCCCAACTTGGATATGAACACTAAAACCTAGGGTGTCTTGTTTCTAGCACTATTGTCCAAGTGAAAATTTGGTTCAAATGGTCATTTTATCTTGGATCCTTATCCTAATTAATTTCAACCTAATGTGAATTTAATTAACCCACAATCATTAAATCCCTTATGAAAGGCCATTCAAAGTCCATTTAGAAGGGTTGACACTCATTTATAAGAGAGAAGTAAGAATACAAGAAAGTACACTCAAGCACTTTTATTTATCCTCTACATACAACCTTCCAATATTATTCCAAGCCTATTAAAAGCCTTAAACTAGTCCCTAACCATATAAATTACAACCAATTTCACATCTAGTTACATTTTTCATACATAATTGTACCAAGCATTTTAATGAGAGAACTACATTAGCTTCATCCCTCCTCGAAGTATTGGTATGTAGGTAGCATGCCCACACATACGGTGTGAAGTGAATCCATATTATCCTTTACACAGTAAATCTTTCTCTCTCCTTCCCAAGTTTCCATTCAAGTTCAATCATAAATAGCTCATAGGGATTTGAAGATTAAAATAGATGCACAATGAGCTTTGTAGAGTTTTAGGCATCAATATTTCACTGACAGGGTAATATAGACCTACTGACCAGAACCCAAAAAACTCAAATCACCTAGACAAAAACACTATAAATGGAATACAACACTAAACAATAGGGTGTGCCACTTTTGATGCTTTTATCCAATCAGAAAACAAAGTTTTGGAACCTATTTTTGACACTATCCTAGTCTTATACCTAAATTCTCAGACCCTGCTTCAAACCAAATAGCTCAAAATAATATATGTCATATTTTATCTAGTTTATTACTATTTTTATAAAAGGAAAAAATAAAATCTATTTAAATATATTAGTGTCTTAATTATTGCACATTATTTATTGATTTACTTTACTCCAAACCTAGTTATTAGTTGGGAATAAAATTCCATTATTCTGGAAAAATAATAAAATAGTTACTATGCCTCAAAATAAAATAAGGTTACTTCCTAGGTTTGAAGAGTCATTTGGAATGATGGTAAGTTCTATAAATATGAGTTTCAAATTTAAAAATTGCATTAATCATTCACCTCATGAAACATCACCTACAACCTTCTTAGGATAAATATACATCCAAGCATGAAGAAGAAAGGAGTAAAGTGGTGTAATGAAAGCGTTCTATGGTAAAATGAAGATTAATAAGGATAATGAAGATATTAATAATATAAATATTATAAATATGGTTCCTCAAGAAAGGTATAGTCAAGGTTAACCTTGAAATTCCCACCTACAACCATAATAGAGGGTAAATTACATTGATATATCTATATACCTTAGACAATTATAGTTGAAGATACATTCATTCAAGGAGGAAAATTGTAAAGTTACATATGAAATAAAATGACAAATTAATTTCATTAAACCTTTATCTAACTCATTATATCCACTAAAATACCACCAACTCATGAAGCTACAATACACATGCCTATGTACGGAATTAGGACTACAAGAATCCTTAGAACATCCTTGAAGAGTAAATATGATAAAATAAGGTATGAGAGGAGGTTTAAAATTTAATTTTGAGGTATCAAGGTTAAAAATTATGGTGTAATTAATGTAAATCACTTCCAATTCTCAAATCATCATCTACATTAGGTTTATCAAGGAAATCACATTGGAACCTATGAAGAGAAATAATATTTTGATGGGACATATAAGACTGAGAAATGTCTAGTAAAAGGTTGGAATCATTGAAATAATTTTTTTATAACCTAATAAAACCATATAAACATTATTATACATAGTGACAAAGGTTAAAAGAGGAAAACTTACTTATAGTCCTATTGGAAACATAAGTAGCCTAGGATAGTTTTATGAAAACTACATCTATAGGCATCTATAGGTAATATCCAATTATGAAACATAGTATAAGTGGTTTTTATAGTGGTTTTAAGTTTTCCTAATATTTCTTAGGTCACACTAACAGTGGAATCATCCAATATTTTGTCATAATCATGTGTTTATCTATTGTTAACCAACATGGAGTTAGGCAAGCTTTTGAAGGGCTAGAGGTATGATAAAATGTTTTCAACCTCATGATATGGTTTTTAAGGAAAGATAAGGGTGATTTTTAATCCTTGTGTCTTTTGATATTTATCACATTCAGGACTATAAGCTAAAATTCCCTTGAGGGCTAGCTAAGTGAGAAAGACATAAAACAAACATGTGTGCATAATCTTAATACCCTTTGCTTGTTTTGAGATTTGTTGAAGATGTATCCAAATTTAAGATAGATTTAAAATTTATTTTAAATTTTATATGATGTTTAGAATATTATTATAGATGAGTTAATAAGAAAATGTATACATTAGGCTTTTACAAGCTAAGACTACTTAAAACCCCAAGGTAGTGAAATCAATGCATACAAAGCATAGGGTGACTTTGAGGCTAAGATCAAAGAATTAATATCAATATGAGAGAATATATAATATTTTTAAAACTACATAAAAATTTCCTTAAATTATGAATAATCTTGTAGACCTTTAGTATCTTCATGTACACATAGACAAGCAAACTAAGCCTATAGCAAACCACTTGAGAAGATGAGAAAAGTTGAATTTTGAACATTTGCATATGATAAAATAGGTTATATAATTTGATAAATAATTTTTATTATGGATTTTAATCCCTCATATCACCTAGAATTTCCTTGAACAAGAAAACTCAGTATTAGGCCTTATACTGAGTTTTCTATAGGCTTAGTCTACTTGTCTATGTGTACATGAAGATAATAAAGGTCTACAAGATTATTCATACTTTAAGGAAATTTTTATGTAGTTTTAAAAATCTTACATATTATCTCATATTGATATTAATTCTTTGATCTTAGCCTCAAAGTCACCCTATGATTTGGATGCATTTATTTCACTACCTTGGGGTTTTAAGTATTCTTAGCTTGTAAAAGCCTAATGGATACATTTTCTTATTAACTCATCTATAATAATATTCTAAACATCATATAAAATTTACAATACCTTTTAAATATATCTTAAACTTGGATACATATTCAAAAAATATCAAAACAAGCAAAGGGTATTAAGATTATGCACACATGTTTGTTTTAGGTCTTTCTCACTTAGCTAGCCCTCAAGGGCATTTTAGCTTATCTATTGTCAACCAACATGGAGTTAGGTAAGCTTTTGAAGGGTTAGATGTATGATAAAAGGTTTTCAACCTCATGATAGGGTTTTTAAGGAAAGATAAGGGTGATTTTTAGTCCTCATGTGTCTTTTGAGATTTATCACATTTAGGATTATATTAAGTTATCTCTAACACTGACATCATCAATATCTATCCTATTGTGTAACTCCTTGTGATCAATAAAATCATGAAATAGTTATGGAACAGGTATTGGAAACTCTACATCTTCCCTCCTATACCTCATTAATGCCCTGAGTATATCCTACACAAGGTTGAACTCAGTATTAGGCCTTTTAGGCCTAAAGCCAGTCTTAAGGCCTATAAGGCCTACACCACATGAAGACACTTTTATACACCACAATGCACTATGACATGTTGATAGGATTTAATAAGTTTTTTAAGGTCAAATGAAGGCTAATTAAAGTATATAAATACATTTGAAAGGTCAATTTGGTCCTTTGGAACAAATTTGAACTACTGTAGTCAAGACATTCATTCAAACCACTTGTTTGAGAGCTCATATCTTTCACCACAGGAAGATTTGGAACAAATACTCTTATATTTATTTTATGACCCATATTAAATTTAAATAAATTAATTATTTAGGTTCATTAAGTGTTTGAGGTTTATGAACCATCAATAAGAGTATAAATAGGTCCAGAATGTAGGCAAAACCCTACAAGTTAACTTCTCTACATATGTATCTTTGCACAAATTTTGCATGGTAACCTAATATTCACAAGAAAAGGAGATGGGTATATGTAATAAATATCCATGGAAAGAAGTTCTATTTTGGATTTTTGTACTTTATGAACCATTGTTAAGAAGGTTCACCTCTAAAACCCTCCCTAAACCCTCTTATAGACTTGTTTTGAGAAAAGTGAAGTTTTTTTCACTCAATCATGCATGAATCTTCATATAAACTCTTGAAACATGAATTAAAATTAGAGAGGGTCATGTAATGATACTGTAATGTAAGAAACTATATGGATATGTCAAAAATAAGATTTTTTGAGGAAAAAGTGTATACAAGGTAGTTTAATGGATGTCAATCAATGGAGAGTTAATATTGAAACTTTTTATACCTTATCAAGCCATAATATTCTAAAATCCATGATTTTAAATTCCCTTAGGATTCCATTCAAATCATTTAGTCTATATGATTGAAGGATAAAGTGACCTAGTCACCCAATTTGACATGTTTTATGTGTTTCTTACTCAAGAAGACCTATTTCAAGATATAAAGCCTTGTTTTATATCTCAAAATAATTATATTTTTAGGTTATAATGGTTTAATTTAGGTTTTTACATCCATCATGTATAAGTAGTTAGGCTATTAGGCTTCATAGATCTAAAATCAAGTAAGTGAAGAACAACATAGAAAAATGATAAAGTGAGTTAAT
Source organism: Torreya grandis (assembly GCA_037957365.1). Lineage (NCBI taxonomy): Eukaryota > Viridiplantae > Streptophyta > Pinopsida > Cupressales > Taxaceae > Torreya > Torreya grandis. The sequence goes on along the minus strand of JARHVA010007297.1, from coordinate 498,623 downwards.
GTAGAGTGTCAACCCATAAATAAATAATATTAAAGATTAATCATGACACATATCTAGCCATTTAGTGGTAATTACATTCAAAACTAGTCTTCAAGTGCTAATTCATGGATAATAGGGCTAAAGAATGAGTCAATTGGTCTTTGAGTTATCAATCAACACATAAATGATACTTATCATAAGATAATTAGACCTAAGTGGTAATCAATGAAAAGTTTGTATAATTAATAATATAACCAATCTTTAAGTGTCAAACATGAGTTAATTGATCTTAAGTGTCAATCATGAGTTAACTAATTTAAGGAGGCAATAAATGCATATTCCATAGTCTTAATCTAAGGAGTCATTCACTTAACTTGATTTTATGTTAAGATGACTTATCTAGACAAATTATTGTGTTATATGATTCAAAAGGAATTTAAACAAGTAACTATGGCCCACCACCTTGTTTTCAATGCCAAAGAGTCATGTAAGGAGAATCCAAGGCACTATACATAAAGAGATGTCTAGAAGACTATTGATAATTGTTTGTAACTAAAGTCTAGCTAGAGTTGATAGATGAATGACTCTTTCTTCTCTCCTTGATTCCATTCTCTCATGCTATTCTATTCTCATGTTCTATATATTTAGACTTTTAGTCCTTTTTTCAAGATCCCTCTTTGGGACATGATGAAACTCTAGCAAGATTAGACTTTGTAACCTCTTTAGCCAATAAAATAGATTTTTTCAAAATATATATAAAGTATTTATACTATGTATATGCTTGTTTATATGTGTACAAGTGGATGAATTTTACCTTATGATGTCCTTCTAATACCTATTTGTTGATGAACTATCTTTTTTAGGTTATATGAAGTATCAAAGGTTGGTGATCAGATTTGCATTGTAATAAGGTTGAATAGTGTCTAAAAGCATACCTCTCTCCATTTAATTCCAATATATAGTCATATATCAAGACCTTCATGTAAAAAACTATTGAAAAATAAACCTTAAAGATAGTCTCAGTCCATTTCTAGATCATTAGTGTTATTGGAGTTCAAATTGAGTAGTTTAACTAGTAATATAGGTATATCACCATTATTAGTATAGATTTCCCCTTTAGTTATCTTTCTAACTCTTTTCACCTACAAGGAAAAGTAGTTTTTAGTAAACTAAGAAAAGTTGAGAAATCAGAAGATCTATCCTCATAATCTATAGGTTTGGTTTAATATATAGGTATCCTAAAACCTGTAGACCAATCTAATGTCAGTCCATGTTTGAAGGAGATCTAAGAAATCTACTTTAGTAGTGTGAAACTTGGGTTGATAATAGTTATGGCATGCTTAGTGGGACATATATTTAGCCACTTTATTACTCATTTGCATCATCCTGGTCTTCAAAAGTAGTTTCAAGAACTCATATGGTCTTCATCTCTGAGGTAAAGGGTATCTCTTATTCATAGTTCATTATTTTTCTTGTGTTTTTTGGTAGATTATGGTAGCCTATAGAGTAGATTTTTGTCATTCATCTCCTTATAAATAACACTATGATCCATCTCCATCTCATTATGATCACTATCAGCCCTACACTCACCCATATCAACCTTGTGATCAATAGTATAGTGGCTCATACCAACATATTATACCCCTAATGAACATTATTACTCTTAATATGATCCATATTAGTTCTAAGATCAACATCTTTACGAAAATTTCTCTCTTTTCTTCCCTAACCACCCTTCCAAGACATAATTTTTTTATGATGAGTTGGAGGAGATGAAGAGGATAAACCAAATGATTTATAGTGAAATATTAGCCTTGACAAAAGAGAAATCATGTAAATGATCTCAAGAGTTAGTACCACTTACTCCATGCCACTATCCATGGATTACAACTCCATATCAGTAGGAATTTGTTCCCTTCATACCCTAAGCTATAATATATTCAATACAATAGGCTACTGAGTCCAAATTTCCAACTTGTAATAAATTATAGTAGTCAAAAATAAGCCCAAGATTTGGAATCAAGGACAAACCTAAATTCATTCAGTCCCCACCCTTTCCTCCTCAAGATCCCATGCCTTTCTTCTCATGGAATTCTATGCAAGGACAAATTCACCAAAGAGAGGAGGTGATGGTTGTCAATGTTGATCAGATGCATGAGAATAATCAAGCATAAGATGCATCACCATTGGATTTATCTCATCTTATTGAGTTTATTTAGGGATCCATCATGCCTCTCTTTGAGAAGGATCCTCTCTTTTTTGAGTAAAATGAAGAAGATTCATCTAAAGTGATAAATGGTGATCATGACTTGATTAATCAAGAAGAATAAATCATCATTAGGACACCCCTTGCCAAATAGAGATATGATAAAATCTTATAAAGTGTAAAAGAGGATGAGTTTCAAGAGTTTTCACTTAAGCAAGAGGAAGAAGTTTCTCAATAACTTTCAATAGTTATCAAGGATGAGGTAAAAACAACTCTTTCTCTAAGATGAAACCATAAGGACAATTCACATGGAATGATTATTGAGATTGAGAACATTCCTAAAGTTGATGACCATTGGCATCATTTGTACCATTATTTATTGAGTGAGATTGAATATCGAATATGATAGTAGGTTGGAGCTTCACATGAATATTCCACCAATGTTTTGGAGCTTGAAAATGGCAATGCAAGTCTAGAAAAACCAAGAAAAGATGAGATATAGATTGAGTAGATAGATGAGATGACATTCTCTACTAAAAATGAAGATGAAACAATTTTAGTAGATAAAAATCCTTGCTATGACTTTATTAAAGAGTTGGAAATGTGTGATCAACATCATGATTCATAATCAAAGGGTAAGAAATGTTAGTGAAGCCCATGTATTTCCAACTAAGCATAAGGAAATGGCCTTTTAAGAATACTTGGAGAGATTTTGTTCAAGTTTTTATAGTTAATATCTACCTCATAAGGAGATTTAGGAAGGTATTATAAGGAAGACTATGAAATATGAGCATTTTTAATATCATGAGCACAATGAAGACACCAATAAAAGCCTATCAGTTGAGTTTCCAATAAACTCATTGTATGATAATTTATCGAGCCATCATCAGCCCATGAATGTGGTATAATTAAAATTGTTAAGGAAAGAAATATGGATATGGGAGGAGCATGACTATGTGCTAGACTCACATGTACAATCCATGCACCTGACAATGAAACTAGAAGGCCTAGATTCTTATCAAAGAGGTCACGAATATGAAAATGAACCTATCTACAAGAAGAAGTTATCGAGACATAGAAATCATACTTCATGGTGCCATGGTGGAAAATAAAGTTTAAAATTTGATCCTAGATGAGATTTTTGATTTCAAGTTAATTATTTTAGGGTGTTTGTCTTGTTTTAATAAGTTATTAGCACAAGAAGTAGTTTGTTGCCTTTTTGTTGTCTTGTTTTCTCTTGTTGTTTCCTTAGGTTAGTTTTGTTTGATTCTTAGAATTAAGTGTGTTATTATTTTATTTATTTTGGGTCTTATTATTGTTTTAGTCATAAGAGGTATATCATATCAAAGTACAAAATTTTGATTGGCACTCAAGTTAGTCCTCAAAACCATGTTGTTATGCTTCAAATCTATCATTGTCATATCAAAATTCAATGAGTTCGATTGACCAACAGGCTATTCAACCCTTATGATTATCTAAAAATGTTATAAATTTGACCTATCAAGGCCAAATACCAACTCCAACCACTAAAAAATTTTCACTGATCATCATAGTGTTCATTGACTATCATTCTAGGAGTGAGTTTTAATGTCTTATCATGATCTTGTCTCAGATGTGTGTAATGAGTTTCTCTAGGATAATTTGATGTATGATAGGTATGGATATGATTATAAAATTTTAAGTGTGTTTAAAGTACATAAAATTTTATTTCAAACCTTTAATAAGGATCTAAGGTACTTTTCATGACATTTAATGGTAATTTTCATTGCAAAACTATGTGTATATTGCCTATAATTAAAGGTTTTGGTCATTAAATGATAAATTTTTAGTCAAAGGGACAAAAATAATAAACACCTTCAAACACCTTCATATTCATGAAATTTACTTAATTAAAATGTTCATACTTTGAAAACATCTCTACATACAAGACAAAGTGTAGTTTTGTTCCTCAAAAGGTTCCCATGTGCCAAATTTTCCAATATTTTTTTAAAATACCTGATGCTAGTTGTAATTAGAACTTTGACTTGTGGTCTTCTTCAAATGCCCTAAATTGGTAGTTATAGACTTCAAATATGAATAATATGTAAAGAAAAGGCCTTTTTCATGTGTTTTCATGTAAGAGCACATAATTGTATGGCCTTTTCTATACAACTAAGGTCAAGGTCTTGAATATGAAGACATGGAAAGTGTTCCAAAAGAGATTCAAGGCAAAATGATTCCATACAGGATCAAAACTAGTTCTCTCTATCTATCTAGCTTCTTTGCACATCAAGAGAGCCCTTCAAGTTTGTAGATGGTATGGCCATAAGAGAGAAAATCAAGGTCTTAAATTTTTTTGGAGAGTAAGGGGTCTAAGAGATATTCCAATAATGGTAATTAGTTGTTAATTTATCTCTCTCTCTCCTTCATCAACCATCCTTTAAAAGTTAAGGCACTCATTATACCTTCTTAATTCAATTAAGTAACTAGTTTTAAGAAATTTTTCCTCATTTAGGCATCATGACATAAAAAATAAAGTTTGTGTATTTTTTTAGGATCATGATCCATCATTACATAGAATTATTCAATTATTTCCACATGTGTGAGGTCATATGGATCTCAAGAAGATAAATTAATGATATTTTAGAGTGTACAGGTAGTCTGGAGAAATTGTATGGTTATGAAATTGATTCATGGTTTTCAAGATTCTTCATGACATTATTTATAAGTATTATTCATGTCCTTGTCCATTTATATCCTTCATGTTTCTCACACTTCATCATTTTCATCTTCAAACACTTGAAAAGGCTTATGATATTCTTAGGATCAAAAGACCTAATCAAGCCTTATATGCTTATAAGCTCTAATAAAGCTTGTGTATGGCATGGCTAGAAAAGAATGGTGACGAGAATGCAAAAATAATAGGACAATTAATTTAACCTCTCTACATCATCCAAGGAGTCAAAATGAATACTATATGGAGCATTATATTAAACACCCTCTATAAAGACTTACTAATCAAAATATGATGAGTTTCTTGAGTGAAAATTATCACCTACGACAGTCAAGGATTCACATTAATATTTGAAATATCTATAATGCACCATGGTAGTCATCTCATTATAGGTTCAATGACACTAGGTATATTGATATTCAATAAAATAAAAATAAAAAATGAAACCTAGGGTAAGCCATTCATAATAAGCATGAGAGAAAGAGAAATAACTAGAAAGTTTTCTTTGTTAGCAGTTTTTAAGGTATCTTTGTTAAAGTTAAAGTATCTTGGCTTTCCTTATTTCTTGTCCATTTCAATTAATATTATGGAAATATTCATTATACATTAAATAAATATGTATCAAGGAAGAGTATCATAGTTTTTGGTTCATTATACATCATAGGATTAGCCTTTTCAACTTTGTCTCAATCTATACACACAACCAACCTCCATCTACAACCAAGGTTAATGAACATTCACAGTATCATATTAAGATAAATTTCAAGGACTATTTTTGGTTTGAGGTCTCTATTAATAAAGCCTTACATTCTTATCTACTTGGAAGAGCACCAAAATCATCATGGTAATATCCTCAAACTATCCAAACATCAAAACTTATACTTAGTCCATATAGTCAACATAGGAATCTCCACCTATAGCCATGCCAAGCAAAAGTTGAGATTAAATATGCAAACAAGGAGAATTTTTGGTGTTTTAAGAGAAAGTGGAACTAAAAAATAACTTAAATAAAATCAAATTCATTAGAGTGTCTATTTTCAAGTCTCCTTATGCTTGTTTCAAGGCCTAAAACTTGTACTCAGATTGTATAAGAGCCAAGTGATCACACACAATCAAGCCTAAAAGAAAGAAAATTCTATTATAAAATGGTATAGTAATTGATATGGAGGTGATAATATGGTTAATTTATGACATGGAGAAATATAAAATCAAAATCATGAGTAAAGATTAAACTTAGACATGTTTTCATATAAATGATCACCTACATAAGGGTTAGAAGGCTCTTGAAGCATGAACATACTATATAAAACTAAGAGTGTGAGGGAATGTTGCTATGACTTCAAATTTAGTAAGGTTTTTACCTAGGTTTTAAGAGTCACTAGTAATTATGGTGAGTTATATCAATATGAGGTTTAAATTTCAAAATGACCTAATCATTCACCTCATGAAACATCACCTATAGCTTTCTTAGGATAAATCTACCTCCAAACATGAAGAAGAAAGGAACAGAGTGGTCTAATGAAAGAATTCCATGGTAAAATGAAGATTAATAAGAAAAATTAATATATAGATAATATAATTATGATGAATATGGTTACCTAAGTAAGGTATAGTCAAGGTCAACTTTGAAATGCCCACCTACATCCATAATAGAGGGTTAATTACATTGATATATATGTCTTTAAACCTTCAATGTAGGTGGGAATTTCAAAGCTGAACCTCTATTATGGATGTATGAATTTAAATCACTTCTAATTCTAAATCAACATCTAAAACAACTTTAACAAGGTAGTCACATTAGAACCTATGAAGATAAATAGTGTTTTGATGGGACATATAAGACTAAGATATGACTAGTAAAAGGTTGGAATAGTTTAAATAAGGATTTTATAGACTAATAAAACCATATAAACATTATTATACATAGTGACAAATGTGGATATAGCAAAACTCATTCATAATCCTATTGTAAACACATGCAGACTAGGCTAGTCTTAGGAAAAATGCATTTATAGGCCTATATAGGAAAGATCTAATTATTAAACTTGGTATAACTAGTGTTTATGAGTGTTTTTAAATGACAATAATATTGGTCATGTCACACTAAGAGTGGAAGTATCCACTATTTTATCACAATCATGTGGTTATCTGTTGACAACTAGCATGGAACTAGGTAGGCTTTGAAGGGATACAAGTATGATAGAAGGTTTTCAACCTCATGAGAGCTATTTTAAGGTAATAAAAGGGTTATTTTTCATAATAATGTGTCTTTGGATATTTATCACATTTAGTATTACAAGTTAAAATGCACTTGAGGGTTAGTTAAGTGAGAAAGACCCAAAACAACTATATGTACATAATCTTAAAACCCTTTCCTTGTTTTGAGGTTTTTTGAACTTTTATGAACTTTTAAGAGAGGTTTAAAATTTATTGTCAATGGTATATGATTTTTATAATCTAATTATAGATGAGGTAATAATCAAACCTAACCATCAGGGTTTTACAATGTTATGGACCCATGATATCTCTTTTCTTTACTTTGTTAGTTTAGTAGTTGCTACAGATGCATATGATTTGTAAGTCATCTGATGAGCATTTTATTTTATCCCACATTAATGTGAAGTGATAGTTAATTATATTATAATTCATATATAAGTAAGTGTTGAGGCCAATGAAGGCATCCATGAATTATTTGTATTGAGCTTACTCAAATGTGGTTTCCCCCTTGAAGTGGTCTACAATAAATATAATACATTTAGTGGTTTTGCTCATTTTATATTTCTATTATTTCATGCATTTTTATTCAATTGTTGTAAGAGTATCCTCTCATCTAGAATCAGAGAACTTTCTAGGGCCAATTTTTTTCTAGAAGGTTTAAACTCTATTCTACTTCATAATTTTTTATAGTATTTTTCTCAAAAATTCTTAACTCTGTTCTACTACATAACTATATTCTACATCATAGTAATAGTTTATAAATCAAGGTACAACCTGACCACATAACTATGGTAAGTGCTTCTGTGAAATCTCAAAAATGCATTATGAGGAGTAGCATAGGAACCCTAAAGTAGCTGGCCCATTGAGAGGACCTACCAACAAAATGAGAAATGGCCCCTTACCGATCAACTAGTTCCCATCCATGAGAAAAACCAAGAACTATCATTGATAGGTAAACCCATGGCCAAAAAATTTCAAAAGAGTGGTACTCATTTAGATAGCATTGGTGGCCAAAGTGATATATTTAAACCCTTAGGCAACAATTGAAACTTGGGGCCCATATCAAATAGTTTCAAAATATTTTTAGTAGACTATAAAAAAATTCCATCAACAGAGTATCCATAAACTTTCAGAGGACTTACATCCAATTAATTAATAGAAATTTGAAATTGAGAAATCTACATTCTATTAGTTTGAGAAAACTATCTATAGATTCTCAGAAGATTGAGTAAACTTATTTTCATTTTTTAGCCATATCTCTCCATCTATAGCCCCATTGATCCTCCAATTTTATTTAGACACTTGAAATTCCATTCCCAAATTTTCCTCCTTCAGTTCCCATATCCCAGTTCCACTTTGAATTCCCATAAATCTCAATTTACCCATTTTTTGGGTTTTGTGATAGCTTTTGCTATTGTCTATTTACCTCAAAAAATTTCCACAGTGTCTATCTCCCCATTCTACTCCTTTGTCCCTCTTTAATAAATTTTATTTTTTTGTCATTTTCACTCCTAAAATATCCCTCACATTCATCAATCCTTCTCTCACTATGCAAAAAAATTAGTAAAAGTCCCTTTACCCCTTTTGATTTTGCCCAAATTCAAAAATTACCTTACTAAATGTGTCTTAACTCTAGTTTTCCTACCTGTTTCAAAAAAAATGTTATTTGGGTCATGTAGTAAATTGAACAAGAGAAAAAACCATGGAGGATGAAATTTCTACACTCAAGACCCACATCAAAGATCTTTATGAAAAAATTCTTGGCATCAATCTTTAACATACCACCATGAACAATAGGTAACATCCAGAGTCTTCTTCAGACACTGCATTTTCTTCTTCTAACAATTATCATGAGTTGAAGATTAATTTTCCTTGACTCAATAGTGTAGATCCAACTAGATGGATCTATCAAGAAGAAAAATATTTTGCATAATAATTTTGATGCCAATAAAGTTCCACTTGTATCCTTTCATTTGTAACTTGAATCCCTTCAATGGTATCATTGGTATACCAAGGCTCATGATGAACCCATATGGACTAATTTCTTCAACCTCATTTTAAAATGGTTTGGCCCTACTGATTTTAATGAATTCACTAGAGCACTCACTAAACTTTGTCAAATAAGAATGGTGAGAAAATATCAAACAAAATTTGAAAAACTGGCCAATCACACTAAGGGATTGTCTAAAGAATTATTTAGGAGTTGATTTATCAATGGATTCAAGGGTGCATTTCAACATGAGGTCAAAATGTTTTGACCCAAAAAAATAATGGAAGTCTTAAGGTTGGTTAAGTTGGTAGAGGAGAAGATCACAACTCAGCAGTGATTCAAATCTAATTTTACTCCATTAAAAAATATAGCTCCATTATGATCTCAAACAATGCCATCCCCTAGAGCCACTCCTATCAAGAATTTGATTGAAGTAGAGATGCAAGCCCATAGAAAAAAAAGATTATGTTATAATTATAATGATAAATTCACTCATGGACATTGACATGTTGTGTAAAATATCTACCTATTAGATGAGAACTCTCCACTCAAAATTGAATATTGGGAAGATGTTCATGACACAACAAATGCTCTACAAGAAGCTTAGTTGATTGTGGAATTTGATTCTTAAGAATACCACCCAAATATCTATTTCCATGCCTTATTAAGATTCACTACCCCAAAAACCATATGGGTTAGGGGTTACTTCAAGAATCTCCCTCTCACAATACTCATTGATTCAATTAGCACTCATAACTTCATTGACCTTCAGATCACCAAATAGGCTAATTGTTTTATCCATCTTTGCTCCAACTTTGAATTCATAATTGCCAATGGGGGTACATTACCTTGCAAAGTGAAGTGTTACAATGTGTGTATCTCTATTTAATATTATAACTTGCACTCCAATATTTTTACCTTTCCCTTAGGTGGATGTGATGTTATTTTGGGAGCCTAGTCATTACACACACTTAGATCCATCTTATGGGATTTTTATAAACTTTAGATGTAATTTTTAGATAATGGAAAAATACACATTAAAATGCTTACAATCAAGATATCTTAGCATCATAAGTTCACATCACATAGAAATTATTATTAAGAATAATTCACATGGCATCAATACCCAACTCCTTTCCATTCAAATGTAACCATCAATAGTCTCCACCACTCTTAACCTACAAACCATTATCTAGAGGTATGCACGTGTCTTTGCCAAACCCATAGGATTTCCACCTTTAAAGCTAGAGTACCACCATATTTATCTCCTTCTTGGAATCATTCCTTCCAATATCAAGCCTTATCACTACCTATTTCATCAAAAGAACAAGATCAAGATGATCATTTGAGACTTATTGAAGCAAGGCATTAATCACCCTAGTACCAACCCATATTCTTCCCAAATTATCCTTATTAAAAATAAAGATGGGTCATGGTGCCTCTATATTGATTTTTATGCACTTAATTACCTCACAATCAAGGATAAGCTCTTGATCCATATTATTGATGAGCTTCATGGCACTCAATTTTTCTCTAAGTTGGATCTCCACTTTGAATATCACCAGATCGAGATTCATGAAGATGATATCTCTAAGATAGTTTTTGCATGTATGATGGCCACTATGAGTTCTTAGTCATCCCATTTAGCCTCACTAATGTTCCTTCAACATTCCCATAATTGATGAATAAAATATTTTGACCCTACTTGTAGAAATTCATTCTAGTCTTCTTTGATGATATCCTCATCTATATTAAAACATGGTATGAGCATCTCCAACATATGGAACTTTCACTATAAATTATTTCTAACCATCATCTTTATGTAAAATATTCTAAATGTACTTTTGGCTAGGATGAAGTGGAGTATTTTAGGCATATTATTTCAGCCCAAGCAATTCGAGTGGATCCTAAAAAAATAACTGTTATGACAAATTGGTCATATCCTTAGACACTTAAGATCCTTCATGGTTTTTTGGGGTTGATTGAATACTATCATAAGTTTATCAAGGATTATAAGAAGATTGCAGCTTCACTAATAGCTATGTTGAAAAAATATGCTTTTACTTGGACACAAACTACTAAGAATGCATTTAAAGAATTAAAATAAGCTATGTGTACTACACCTATTATAGATATGCCAAATTTTACCAAGGCCTTCACTATCAATAGTGATTATTATGAAAATGGATTTGGTGTTGTTCTCCTCCAAGAAGGATGCCCCATTACATTCACTAGAAAATCCCTTTCTAGCAAGACTCTAGTGCCGTCTACTTATGAGAAGGAAATGATGGTTATTTTACATGCAATACAGAAGTGGTAGCCATACCTACTGGGAAATAATTTTTGCATAAAAACTGATCACTAGAGTCTAAAATATTTCCTAGAATAATGAGTCTCTACCCCATCACAACATAAATGGGTTAAAAAACTCATGGGTTATGACTATGAGATAACTTATAAGAAGGGTAAGGATAATATTGTGGCTAATGCTCTATCTCACACATTTGTAGATCAAGATTTCATTTAATCTATTTCCATGCCTATTATAAATTGGTTGGACATTGTATAATAGGGGTATATAAATGACTACTCATTATCTCAAATCATTGAACAATTGGTCACTAACCCCTTGGCTATACTACATTATTCTTGGGATGGTGATTCTCTATGATACAAGGTTCATCTGGTGCTTCCCTTGAGCATATATCTTCAATAGGCTATATTATATGAAATCCATGCTTCTCCATTTGTATGGCACTTAGGTTTTCTCAAAAATTATGAGTGGGCATGATGCAACTTGTTTTGGAAGGGAATGAAAAAGGCAATTCAAAAAATGGTGGTTGAATGTGATACTTGCCAATACAATAAGGGTACAACATCACTCATCCATAGGTTACTTAAACCCTTTCCCATTCCTAATAGGATTTGGACAAATATTTATGTGGATTTCATTTTAGGGTTTTTGAGATCTGGAGGGAAAATTGTGATCTTGGTTGTGGTTTATTGCCTCTTGAAATATATTTATTTTTGTGCCCTCATCCATCCCTATACTACCTCCATAGTTGTATAAATTTTCTTGGACTAGATTTTCCATCTTCATGGAATTACTTCATATATTGTCTTAGATCATGATGAAACCTTCACCAGCCATTTTTGGACAAAAATATTTTGATGCATTGGCATCCAACTGAAGATGAGTTTTGGGTATCATCCATAAATGTATGGATAGACTAAAATTGTCAATAAATGCTTGGAAACTTTCCTTTGTTACTTCACCTAAGAATAACAACATCAGTGGGAAAAGTGGATCCCTCTCACTGAATGATGGTACAATACCTCTTACCACACTTCAATTAAAATGACTTTTTATGAGGTAGTATATGGTCAAGCACCACCAATCAAGTAGTCGTATGATTCTCAAAACCTAGGATTAGATCCTAAGTACCCTATGGGAAAATCTTCATATGGAATAAAATTGAACGAAATAATAGGCATATCAACACTATTTCAAGTTCACTTTTCATGTAGGTGATACCATTTTTTTTTGCCTATAGCCTTACAAATAATCCTCTATAAAACTCAAAGGGTGTCATAAGATATCTCCCAATTTATATGGGAATTATAAGGTTATTAAAAAGGTTGGGTCAATTGCTTATAAGTTAGAGCTCCTACCTTCTTCCTGTGTTCACATGGTATTTCATGTCTCTTATCTTAATAAAGTTCTTGGTACAAACATCAGAGTGCAGACTATTTTACTATAACTTGATAATGAAGGATCCATTTTTATTGAGAAAGAGGTAATACTAGATAGGTGTACATGAAATTTTTTCTCCCTCTCCATCACTAAGGTCTTAATTTAGTGGCACAGAATGCAACATAGGAACCACTATTTCAGATTCAACACTAATTGCCACATCTAAATCTATGAGGATAAAGCTTTTTATAAGAGGAAGGTGACATTATGAAACCATGATATCTATTCTATTTACTTTATTATTTTATTAATTGATATGGATGCATATGCTTTGTAAGTCATCCCGTGGGCATTTTGATTTATCCCATACATAAGTGTTGAGGCCAATGAAGGCATCCACAAATTATTTGTATTGAGCTTGATCAAAGGAGGTTTCCCACTTGAAGTAGTCTATAATAAATATAATATATTAATTGTTTCTTCTCATCTTACAATTCTATTATTTCATGCATTTTTATTGACTTGTTGTAGGAGGATCCTCTTATACAACCCTAGGGTAGTAAAATCAATGCATATAGGGTGTAAGGTGACTTTGAGGAAAAGACCAAAGAATTATTATCACTATGAGAGCATACATAAAAATATTAAAACTCCATAAACATTTACTTAGATGAATAATAATCTTGTAAACCTCTATTGTGTCCATGTACACACAGGTAGGAAGGCCAAACCTATAGGCAACCACTTAAGGAGAAGAGAAAATTTGAATTATAACCATTTGAAGATGATGAAATAGGTTGGATAAGGTAATAAATAAGTTTCATGATGGTTTTTCATCCCTCATATCACCTATATTTTCCTTAAAAATCAAAACTTAGTATTGGGCCTTTAAGTCCTAAAGTGAGTCTTAAGGCTTATAAGGCCTACACCAAATGAAGACATTTTCAGACACTACAATGCAAGATGTTTTATTGAGAGGATGAAAGACATTTTTTTAGGTCTAATGAAGGTTTTTTAAAATAGACAAATAAAATTTAAAGGTCAATTTGGTCCTTTAGAGCAAATTCAAATTACTATAGTCAAGATTGGCATTCGAACCAACTGTTTGAGAGCTCATATATTTCACCACAAGAGGAGTTGGAATAAATTATTTTATCATGATTTGGACACCCATATTAAAGTAAAATCCATGAATTATTAATTTTGATTAATTGGATGATTTTTATGAACCATCAATAAGAGTATAAGTAGGTCCAAAATGTAGGTAAAACCCTACAAGTCAACTTTTCTACATATGTATATTTTCACACCTTTTGCATGGGAATCCAAGATTTTAAAGAAAATGGAAGAGGTATATGGAATAAATATACATGGAGATAATTTTTTTTTTGGAGTTCCATACTTTATGAACCATTGTTAAGAAGGTTCACCTCCAAAACCCTCTCTAAACCCTCTTATAGACTAGTTTTGAGAAAAGTGAAGTTTTTTGACCGTAATCATCATTGAATCATCATATAAAACCTTGAAACATGAATTAAACTTAAATAGGGTCTGATAAATGGTACTTTAATGTATATAACTATACATACATGTCAAAAAATAGAGCTTTTTGAGGAAAAAGTGTAGGAAATAGAGGTGCAAGACAATTTAATGGATGAAAATCAATGGAAAGTGAATAATAAAACTTTTTTTACCTTATCAAGCCATCAGATGATCAAATACATTCCTAAAAATTCCCTTTAGAGTCCATTCAAATAAGCTAGTTTGTAGGGTTGAAGGATAAGGTGACCTAGTCACCCAATTTGATAAGTTTGCAAGTTTTTATTCCTTGAGAGGACCTATTTCATAATGCAAGGATTTTTTTCCTATCTTAAACTCACTATATTTAAAGTTTATAATGGTTTCATTTATGGTTTTATATCCATCAAGTATAATTAGTTAGGCTACTAGGACTAACTAGTCTAATAGACCTACTTGGTTAATCAAGTAAGTGAAGAATGGCATAGAAAATTGATAAAGTGAGTAAATTTAGAGTGGAAACACATATATAACTTATATTTAAGATTAATCATGCAACAATGAGTCTTCAAGTGGAAATTACATACACAACGAGTCTTCAAAGTGTTAATTCATGCATAAGAGGGATAAAGAATGAGCCAACTAGTCCTTGAGTTTTCAATCAATGCATAACTAGTAATTATCATGAGACAACTGGACCTAAGTGTAAATCAATGAAAAGGAAGGATAAAGAATGAGTTAACTAATATTAAGTGTTAATCATGAGTTAACTGATCTTAAGTGTTAATCACAAGTCAACAAATATAAAGAGGCAATCAATGCATATTCCATAGTCTGCAGGTAATAAAGAGTCTTTCACTTAACTTGATCTTATGTTAAAAGGGGTTATCTAACCAAATTTTGGCATATCATGATTCAAAAGGAGATTTAAAAAGTCACAATGGCCCATCACTTTGTTTTCAATGCCAAAGATCTCATGTAAGGAACATGCAAGGAACTAGACATAAAGAGATGACTTAAGGACTATTGACAATTGTTTATAATTGAAGTATAGACGAAGTTGATAGATGGATGACTCTTTCTTCTCTGTTTGACACCATTATATTTACTTAGTCTATTCTCATGTTCTATATATTCATGATTTTAATCCTTTTTCCAATATCCTTCTCTAGGGCATGATGAAACTCTACCTAGATTAGACTGTGTAACCTCTTGAATAAATAAATTAGACTATTATATCATATCTATAAAGGATTTATAGTGTGTATATGCTTGTTCAAATGTTTATAAGTGGATGAATCTTCCCTTATCATGTCCTTGTAATACCTATTTGTTGATGAATTATATTTTTAAGTTTATATGAAGTGTCAAAGGTTGGTGATCATATTTGCAATGTAACAAGGTTGAATAGTTTCTAAAATTAGACCTCTCTCCTTTTACCTCCAAGACCTCCATGTGAAAAAGTCATATATCAATACCTCCATGTGAAAAAGTATTGAAAAGAAAACCTTATAGATAGTCTCTTAGTCAATTTATGGATCATTAGTGTTGTTGGAGTTCAAATTGAGTGAATGAATCAACAATATAGGTGTATCACCATCAATAGTATAGATTTCCATTTTAGTTATCTTTCTAGCTCTTTTCATTCCCAAAACAAAGTAGGTTTTAATAAACTAAGCAAATTTGATACATTAGAGGAGCTAGCCTCATAATCTATACTTTTGGTCTAAGATATAGGAATCTTGTAGCTTATAGATCAATCCAATGTTAGTCCAGTTTTGAAGGAGATTAGATCAATCTACTTCATCAAGGTGAAACATGGGTTGCTAATAGTTACCCTGTATGAAACTATTGACCATTTTATTGAAATAAAAGATAGACTAAAGTTTGTTCCAAATTAGGTATCTTAGGTCTAAAAATATTTAAAAAAAATATAAAAAAGAGAAGTTTCTATGTCACTTAAGGTTTGATTAGATACGTAAAAACCAAAATTTTCACCATGTATATTATATTCCCTACGAATGTGTGAAATATTAAATGCTTAAAAATTTTATACTAGTGGCCAAAATTTATATAAATATTTATGCATATGTGATTTAATAGTATTATTTATTTTGTAACTTTCCTTATAACTAATTCAAGATCACCAAAATTATTTAAATACTTAATATTTATTTCAATAGTATTTTCAAACATGACGAATAAAACATCAAACTTAGTTGTACAACTACTATTTTTGGAATATAAATAATATGAATATCTTAAAATATTACCTATATGAGAAATAATAACAATACCAATAATATTACCATGTTTGGAATAATCTCCATTAAAATACAAAGACTAAGTTTTTTATTTTGAAACTTTTCTTCCATATTGTTAATCTAGTTTGTCTAAAGATAAGATTATATATGTTCATATTTGGTTCTAATCTATATGTTTTGTATTATCTAAAGCTAGACTAGAATAATTTTTTTTTTTTAATTAGATATGTTTAAGATGTTTATCATAATCATAAAAGAATTAAGGGTGGAGTCATATTATTTAATGTCTGTATCTTATAATTCCATTTTATATTTAATGGTAAATGCAATACAATAATATAACGATGGTGTCAATATGTGAGAAATTGTAAATTTTATTGTTGTAAATAAAAACATGGAAATTTTTAAATATTTTAGTAAATTTTATGTGCATGAACTATTATCAGTCCCCTAAATCTTTACCAATTTCTATACAATGGAATGCATATATATGATGAATTTGAGAGATTGTAACTCAAATGTAAGTTTATGTAAAAACCTATAATTTATTTTCATTTAAAATATGTATATGTATATGTGAAGGTTATTTAATGAAGATAAATAGAATTGAAAGGTCAATTTGGTCCTTTAGATCAAATTTGAACTATTAAAGTCAACACAGTCATTCAAACCACCTGTTTGAGAACTCATGTCTTTCACCATAAGAGGAGTTAGACAAAATGCTATTATAATTATTTGAAGACCCATATTAAATTGAAATAAATTATTTATTTAGGTTTATTAACGGGTTGAGGTTTATGAAACATCAATAAGAGTATATGTAGGTCTAGAATATAGGCAAAACCCTACAAGTTAACTTCTCTACATATGTATCTTTGCACACATTTTACATGGGAACCAAATATTCTCAAGAAAATGTAATGGGTATATGAAATAAATATCCATGGAAAGAATTTATGGTTTGGAGTTTCACACATTATGAACCATCATTAATAAGGTTCACCTCCAAACCCCTCCCTAAACCCTCCTATAGACTAGTTTTGAGAAAAGTGATGTTTTTTCACTCAATCATTCATGAATCATCCTATAAAATATTGAAACATGAATTAAAATTAGATATGGTCATGGTAATTATACTGTGATGTATGAAACTATATGAACATTTTAGAAATAGGGTCTTTTAAGGAAAAGTGTAGAAAATAGAGGTACAAGGTAGTTTAATGGATTTCAATCCATAGATAGTGAAGATTGACACTTTTTATACCTTATCAGTCCATCATATTCTCATATACATGATTTTAAATTCCCTTGGGAGTCAATTTATGTCAGTTAGTCTATATGATTAAAGGACAAGGTGACCTAGTCACCCAATTTGACAAGTTTGTATGTGTTTCTTACTCAAGAGGACCATTTTCATGATGTGAGGCATTGTTTGATATCTCAAAATCATTATATTTTTATGTTATAATGGTTTCATTTAGGTTTTTACATACATCATGTATAAGTAGTTAGGCTACTAGGCCTAATTAGCCTTGTAGGCCTACTTAGTGAATTAAGTAAGTGAATAACAACATAAAAAAATGATAATGTGAGTTAATGTAGAGTGTCAACCCATAAATAAATAATATTGAATTAATAATTCCACATATCTATCCTTTGAGTGGAAATTAAATTTAAAACAAGTCTTCAAGTGATAATTCATGGATAAGAGGGCTAAAGAATGAGTCAACTAGTCCTTGAGTTATCAATCAACACATAGCTGATACTTATTATGAGATAAATAGACCTAAATGGTAATCAATGCAAAGATGGGATAAATAATGATCTAACTAATATTAAGTTTCAAACATGAGTTAACTGATCTTAAGTGTCAATCATGAGGTAATTGATCTAAGGAGGCAATAGATGCATATTCCATAGTCTTCATGCAAGGAATCATTCACTTAGATTGATCTTATGTTAAGAGGACTTGTCTAACAAAATTATTTCATGGCATGCTTCACAAGGAGTTTAAAAAAGTCAATATGGCCCACCACTTTGTTTTCAATGCCAAATATCTCATGCAAGGAAAACGTAAGGCACTAGACATAGAGAGATGTCTTGATGACTATTGATCATTATTTATAACTAAAGTCTAGCTAGATTTGATATATGGATGACTCTTTATTCTCTCTTTGATTCCATTCTCTTGTCTTATACTATTCCCATGTTCTATATATTTAGGGTTTTAATCCATTTTCAAGATCCCTCTTTGGGGCATGATGAAACTTTACCAATATTAGACTTTGTAACCTCTTGAATTAATAAAATAGATTATTGCAGAATCTCTATAAAGGATTAATAGTGTGTATATGTTTGTTTAGATGTGTATAAGTGGATTCATATTGCTTATCATGTCCTTATAATACCTATTTATTAATGAATTATCTTTTTTATCAAAGGTTGGTAATCAAATTTGCATTGTAATAAGGCTAAATAGTGTCTCAAATCATACCTCTCTTCCTTTAATTCTAATATATAGTCATAGATCAAGACCTCCATGTGAAAAAATATTTAAAAATAAACCTTAGAGGTAGTCTCAGTCTATTTTTATATCATTGGTGTTATTTCAGTTAAAATTGAGTGGATGAACTAGCAATATAGGTGTATCACCATCAGTAGTATAGATTTCCCTTTCAGTTATATGTCTAACTCTTTTCACCCCCAAAGTAAAGTAGGTTTTAGTAAAATAAGTAAATTTGATACATAAAATGATATATCCTCACAATCTATAGGTTTGGTCTAATATGTAGGTATCCCACAACCTACAAACCAATCAAATGCCAGTCTAGATTTGAAGGAGATCTAAGCATATCTAGCTTAATAGGGTGAAACTTGGGTGAATAATATTTATAGCATGCTTAGTGGGACATATATTTAGCCATTGTAATACTCATATGCATCATATTGGTCTTAATAAACACTTTTAATAACTCATATGGTCTTCATATCTGAGGTAAAGGGTAGATCTTATTCATAGTTCATTATTTTTCATGTGTTTTGTAGTAGGTTATGGTAGCCTATAGAGTAGAGATTTGTCATTCATCTCCTTATAAACAACCCTATGATCCAAATCCATCTCATTATGACCCCTATTAGCCCTACATTCACCCATATCAACCTTGTGATCAGTAGTATGGTGTCTCATACCAACATATTATACCCCGAATGAACATTCTTACTCTTAATATGATCCATATCAATTACAAGATCATCCTCTTTACCAAAATTGCTCTCCCTCTTTTCCTCCCCAACAACCCTTCTAAGACACAATTGTTTTTATGATGAGTTGGAGTAGATGAAAAGGATAAACCAAATGATTGCTAATGAAATATTAGCCTTGACAAAAGAAAAATCAGTTAAATTTTTTCATGAGTCACTACACCGTACTGCTCCATGACACTATCCATGGATTACAACTCCATCTTAGTAGGAATTTATTCCCTTCATGCCCCAAGCTATACTATCTTTAATATAAAAGGCTAGTAAGCCCATGTTTCAAACTTGGAATCAATTATAGTGCCTAAAAGATAGAATCAAGGACAAGCCTAAAGTTATTTAGTCCTCACCCCTTCCTCCTCAAGAGCCCATGGCCTTCCTCTCATGGAAGTCTATATAAGGACAAATGCACCAAAGAGAGGAGGTTATGGTTGTTAATGTTGATTATACCTATGAGCATAATCTAACAACTAGAGCATCACCATTGGATTTATCTAATCTTCTTGAGTATTTTCAAGGATCCAACATGCCACTCTTTGAGAAAGATCCTCTCTTTTATGAGGTAAATGAAGAAGATTTAGATAAAGTGATAAATGGTGATAGTGACTTGATTAATTAAGAAGAATAAATCATCATTGGGACATCCTTTGATAAAGATAGGATTGATAAAATCTTATAGAGTGTAAAAGAGGATGATTTTAAAGAGGTTTCGCTTGAGAAAGAGCAAGATGTTTCTCTATAACTTGCAATAATTATCAAGGATGAGGTACAAACAACTCTTTCTTTAGGAGGAAACCATGAGAAGAATTCAAATGGAACCATTGTTGAGATTGAGAACATTCCTAAAGTTGATGACCATTGTCATCAATTGTACCATGAGTTATTGAGTGAGATTAAAGATGGAATAGGATATAGATTGGAGCTTCACATGAATATTCCACAAATGTTTTATATCTTGAAGATGGTAATGAAAGTATAGAAAAACCAAGATAAGATGAGCTAGAGATTGAGTGGATAGATGAGATGCCATTCTCTACTAAAAATGAAGATGAAATAATTATAGTAGATCAAGAGCCTTACTATGACTCTATCAAAGAGTTGGAAATGTGTGATCAACATCATGGTTCATAATAAAATGGTAAGGATGTTAGTGAATCCCATGTATTTACAACTAAGCATAAGGAAATGGCCTTTTGGGAAGATTTGGAGATATTTTGTTCAAGTTTTGATAGTTAATATCTACCTCATAAGGAGCTTGAGTAAGGTCTTATAAGGAACACTATGAAATTTGATCATATTTAATCTCATGAGAACAATGAAGACAATAGTAAAATCCTATCAATTGAGTTGCTAATAAAATAATTTTATGAAAATTTAATAAACCATAATCAACCCATGAACGAGGTATAATTAGCATTGTTAAAGTTAGAAATATGGATATGGGAGGAGCATGAATGGGTTCTGGACTCACATGTATAATCTATGCAATTGAGAATGGAATTAGAAGGCCTAGATGTTTTCCCCAAGAGGTTAGGAACATGAAAGTAATCCTATTTACAAGAATAAGATATCAAGATATGATAATCATACTTCAAGGTGTCATGGTAAACAATAAAGTTTTTCATTTAATCCTAGATGAAGTTTTTTTACTTCAAGCTAGTTGTTTTAAGGTGTTATCTTCTTTGAATAAATTATTAGTACAAGAAGTAGTTTGTTGTCTTGTTATGTATTGTTTATTTTTTAGGCTAGTTGTGTTTGCTTCTTATAATTAAGTGTGTTATTATGTTGTTTATTTTGGGTCTTTTTTTTTTTGTAGTCATAAGAGGCATATCATATCAAAGTACAAAAAATTGTTTAGCAATCAAGTTAGTCCTCAAAATGATGTTATTATTGTCTGAATTTGATCCCAAGTCAAATTCAGGTCAACCCCTACTATTTTGAAATTTTTAATAATGTTTCATGTCCTATGGGGTCTCATAATGGTCTAAACATCTTACTTATTCTTCCCTTAGTCCTTGTCTAAATTTCAAGAGGCCTAGTCCACCAAAGTCAAAGTTGATCAACCTATCTCAAAGATGGTTAAAGGATAAAATTATGTTTAAAATGTTCTAATATGGAATTTAACATGAATTATGATGTTTACAAGTCATTAATTTATCTTTCACCTTATTTCATATGCAAAAGGGTCATTTGGCCACATTTTTAGCTCAATTAATGACATGTAAAATTTTTTCATGCAATAAATCTATTACTAAGGTGGATGAGAATGTGGAGACTATAAAATGATTTCAAGATCATGTAAGTTGGTAGTTACAAGTTAGTTTATCCATGAAATGATAGTTTTCTCTTAACAATAGGCCATTTTTAACACTTTTACAGACTTTTCAAGTTACCATATAGCTAAAAACATGGTGGTGTGACTCTTCACCTCCCCATAGGAGATTTTCATGTTTGGTTTTCATAAATAATGCCAAAATGTTCATTTATAACTTATTTTCCTTCATTTTCCATTGACAAGCCAAGGAAAGGCAAGTTCAAGCACTTACTATGGGCTATAAAAGTGTAATTAGGAAGAATGCTTCTACGGTGGATAGTAATTTGAGTGCACTTCAAATACATAACAATAAGTCTTATATTAGTGTCTCCTCCTTCATTAAAAATCACTTACACTTTAGGTTCCCTTCTATGAGATTGTCTCCATGAGAGAGTCACTATTTGTATTTGTTCCATATTCTCCTGCTTTGGTTTGATGGTTGTGTTTGTTTCAAGGGTTCATAAAATTTATAAAATGTCTCTTTATAGGTTTTACATGATAATTTTGAGTTTTTAATCCATAAAATTATTTGAAAGCCTTTTATAGGCTTGTTCTTGATTGAGATCATGTTTTTTGCCTTTGCTTAGAAGTATCCACCTATAGGTGCCCTGAATTAAGGGTTTACATGTTAGTGTGAAGGAATTAAACATGTCTCATGTGTTTTTAAATTATGAAAATGAATTTTATTATCAAATAAGAGACCATGAGGCCTAAATATTTCACCTATTCTACTTTTTCCCTTCACTATCTGCATATTTAAAGGGAAGTGGTCAGCTAGAGGTATCCATGATAGAATCATGTTCAGATAACAACATTGATAATGTTTTAAAGATCAATAGATATTTGGAGTTAACTTTAAGTTTTTGAGTTGATTCACACTTGGTGAATATGATCACGAAAATTCCCTTTAACACCCTTGTATCCATTGCTTTCTACAACTAAACACCCCCTACATGTGCACTAAATAGAGAGGATGAGGGTTACTTATGAACTTGAGACAGTTAAGAGACATTTATTATACATTAACATGATGAAATGGAATTAGAAATACTTTTGAAGTAATATAATTGAAAATATATAAGTTGAAATTCATATGGAAAGATAAGGACTGATTTGGGGAACTTTTCCCTAGACTAAGAAAATAGAGCTCCTAAGTGTTTTTATTATTTTTACACAAAAGGGATATGATGGTTTTGAAGGATCCTAATATACTCAAATTATAACCATATTAATGTATTAAAAAAATTCCATTTTTTAGAAGAAAAGGGTTAGTGTAAGATGGAGTTTTAAGGTCTCAAAGTTACCAAAAACCCACT
The DNA here is from genome assembly GCA_037957365.1 of Torreya grandis. Classification (NCBI taxonomy): domain Eukaryota; kingdom Viridiplantae; phylum Streptophyta; class Pinopsida; order Cupressales; family Taxaceae; genus Torreya; species Torreya grandis. Next base: position 475,154 of record JARHVA010007297.1, on the reverse strand, counting down.
AAAAAGAGGTAGTGAACACCTACAAGGTATGGATGAAAAAGTGACTTTACACTTCCATTTATGATCCTAAGATATTAAATCAAGGGATATTATTAATAAATGATAAAAATGGTAATCATAATCTGAAATGATAAGATAAAAGGTGTATTTTGGGTTTTGATCACTAATGTACCCTCCCCTGTCTGTACACAGGCCTGAGAGAGGCCATCTACAATAGGGTTATATGACAATGAGTTAGGGGTTAGGTTATTTGGAAATTTTATAGGTTTAAAATGGGTTAGGATTTTTTGGACCAAAAAACCTTAGTGGTAAGTTAAAACATCTCAATCAAGCCTCAAATTACCCCAAGATCACCTATAGGGAGCCCAAGATGCATAAATAGAGTCATTCAAAGAACTAGTCCATAACTCCAAAGGTGTATGAAGGTGTTTGAGGGTCAAATATATAGGTATGGTTTTAATTCATCATGGGAATAATTTATTATCCTTACATTTCCTAACAAACCTTAAATTAAATCCCCCAAAATTTCCAAACCTAACCTATACCTTGCTTACCCTCACAGGCTACCTACTAATAAGTCAACCTTCAAAATTTGAAGATTTGGACGGTCAAGTGGAGGAGTTAAAATCTAAAATTATGTAAAAAATATTCTTTGGATTCCAAGAAGGTAATAAAATCATAAATATTCCAAAACTTATTATTTATACCCTCTCTATTTTGTCTTAGAGTAGGGGCAGTTTTCTCATGCATGGGGATATAGTTTGAATGAAAAATGGTGAAATTGAGGGACCAAAGGTCAAGTATTCCCAATTATTAATTTGATAATATAGATGAAACACAAAAAAATCTAAAAAACCTTGATATAAGTATTAGAATCATGGAAGATGCTCTAACCAAGGAGGGTTATAGTCATGTGTGAGGGAAATCCTTAGGCCTAAAGGTCTAATTGAGGGTCATGTGAATTTTTGACATTATTCATGATTTAAAATTGATTGGTTCATGTTTTTAGGGGTATTTTATATATTTTTAATTTTAGTCTAGCTATAGACTCCTACAATAAAACTATGGACTCCATTAGTATAAACCCTATTTTAGGACCTAATGGTAGAAATGAGGCCAAAAATGCATCTAAATAGATCAATTTGACCATGAGTGATGAAGATAAGTTATTTGAAACTCCATAAGGATCAAATTTATGTAATTATATTATATATAATATATATAGGTGATGTAAAAAATAGGTTTTCTTGATAGTTTTTTGTGTTTTACAGGTCTTGAAGATGACATGAGATGCCAATCACTTTGGAAGGTATATTGGGACTTGAGAAAACACTCCTTTCCATTTTAATACCTTGTAAACTCTCACAAGTTCATTTGATACATCTCTTTATTCATCTTATCTAAACTGGCATCTAGAATGACATAGTGGATAAAGTGGAAACTCAAGTTTGGTGGCTTTTTATGATGTTTTTGATGAACCAAAGCATATAAAGTGTCCTAACACATGTAAAAATACCTCTGGTATTATTTATCTGGGGAACATTGAAATATTCTAGTGTCAACTATCAATTAATGCCTATTGGAGAGTGATCATGGTTTCAAGGTGATGATGAGCTTATGTAAGAGAATTTCATGATGAAGGAAACTCCCAATATAGGTGGAATCATCTTTTTAACTCCATTTCCTCATCACACATGAGACATTTTTCCATAACATGCCTTGGAATTCTCAAATAAGCCATGACAAAGGTATTTTTCCAAAGGATAATAATTGAGGGGTTTCAATGCCACATGTGAAGAAGGAACTCAATTTAGGATGGACACATGTTCACATCAGTTTCATAACTCCTTTTCCAGCTCATTTCTATGTTTTGTAATTGATCCTCACCTCTAGACACTTGTCCTTGTGCCTCTTCAACTTCTCCTTTCTCTCTCATCTTTTATTTTTTATAGGTATGAGCCATTTTAGCTATTATAAGGGATTCCAACTCTTGGTATGGTAAAAACCAACAAAAATTCTACCTTGATTTGTACATAAGCTAATGAGGAGCTATTTGGTTATACTCTAAGTCCATTTCAACTACTTGTTGAAGTGATCCATATTGAATGTCAAGCATATATTGAGTTCATCTTGTTTTCATTCAATCCTTGAATGTGTTTCTCCTAATTACTACTTTCATAACAGGTTTCATGAAGTGTATGTTGCATGAAGTGTATTCTGCTGAAATAGACTCTTGAAGTGTGTATGAGTTTGGTAGTGTCATATTTGACCTTCCCTTCACTTTCCTTCATTTTTTGAGTTTTAATTTTCCTTCATGAGAAACACTAATTCTAGGGAGATCCATTAATGGTGTTGAGGCTAGTTTGGTTATCCTAGTTCATTATGTAAATCTCAAGTGTATGAATGGAAGCAACTCTTGTTGTATCACCTCCTAGTTTAGGTTTGTTCTATGTATCTTTCTCTCCCTTCTCACCCATAATAGGTAGTTTTAGTATCATAATAACAAAAATTCATATCTAGGGAGCTAGCCCTTAAAATCTAGAGGTTTAATTCCACTATATGTGCCCCATGCACTTGCAAGTATTCCCATGTTGGCCAAATATTGAGGAGGCTTGAACAACCTCTTCTAGGATGCAATATTTGGAGACAATAGTTTTGGTATACTTAGTGGGACCAGGTCTAAATAGTGGGAAAATTTTTGGTGTGTCTTCTCTCTTAAAAACTTTTGGAAGCATCCAAGCAAGCACCAATGGTGACTCCAAATGAATTTCTAGTTGTAAGAAACCCAAATATCTATTGTTGAAGATTTTAATTAATTCTTGTTTTTTCATGTGACTTATGAAGTTTATATGGATGGATATGAGTATAATCCCTACCATACACCTCCCTATAAATATTTTTATGACCCTTTACATCATTCTCAATAGTCCTATCAAGAATAACATCCTCCTTATGAGTGATGGCAATCCTATGGTCAACCTATCCCCTTTCCAAATGAGTATGCTATTGTTGACCAGCCATATGACCCATATTAACCTCAGCCTTGCCATAACAAGTAAAGCAACACCATTATTTGGGAGGAAAAATATGAATCTTTGAAAACCTTAAATAAATTAAATAGACCAATCACTTTGTCCAATATTACTATACCACTTATTCTCAAAATGTGTGGGTAGTTATGCCAAAGTTTCTAGAATTGGAAAAGCATATGAGTGTGCTAGATAAGTTTTGTGATTAAAGTCTTGGTGGTCTTGTGGATTGGTTAAGAGTTTTAATTAGATTGTTAATGGACATGTGGTGGTATGTTGAGGAAGTGAATCAATATGTCATTAGTGAAGGATTTTCTATGGAAAGAGAGGATTTTCAATGGTGAATTGATAGGTTAGAGAGAGAAGAAACCCAAGAAGCTATGAAACAAGTTACAACTACAAAAGAATCTATAGAAAGCTATGAAGAGCCTCAAAAATATGAGGAGGATGATGAAAGATTGTATGAAGAAGATCTCATTCCTATTGCTCATCCTTTCTTACCTCTCCCTCAAGAGCCCATTGAAGAAGTTTCCCCCATCTAGGCCCATCCATGAACATCACACTCCATCCCCAACCCATAGAACTATATATCTCTCTTACACCATTGTTCTTATTGAAAAAGAACTTATTCAATCCTCAAAATATCCTACTAGTTACAAGCTTCCAACTTGGGACCAAATTATAGTCTTTGGGAAAGAAATAGGATAAAAGAGAAGTCAAACAAGATGATGAAAATCATGAGGTGGCTATGGAAGAAAGTGATATGATCTAAACCCAACAAAGCCTTGTTGCTATCCAAGAGTCATTTCAAGAGATTTATCTTTCTTCCATATCCATACATCACACTCTATCCCCAACCCATAGACCTATATATCTCTCTTCCACCATTGTTCTTATTAAAAAAGAACTTATTCAATCCTCAAAAGATCCTACTAGTTACAAGCTTCCAACTTGGGACCAAATTATGAAGTCTTTGGGAAAGAAAGAGGTTAAAAGATAAGTCAAATAAGATGATGAAAATAATGAGGTGGCTATGGAAGAAAGTGATATGATCTAAACCCAACAAAGCCTTGTTGCTATCCAATAGTCATTTCAAGAGATTTCTCTTTCTTCCATATCCATTCATGAACCTCTCACTACACCTTAAATTCTTTCTTCAACTCATTCATCCATTTGACACCCTCCCACCCCATCTATTCTTGAAGAGGAAACTCTTTTAATGGAAGCATCAAAAGAGGAAAAAATTTAGTTTGCAATAGAGCAAGAGAATGATACAAGTAATTTTGAAGAGAAATGTATCATCAGAACTCCACATGGGGTTATCAAGCGTAACTCACCCTTATTAAACCAAGTGAAAGAAGACTCAAATGAAGTTATAGCTTCTCATAAGAAGGATGGGGATAGAATTGGAGTTGACCATATGACCAAGTATCAAGATGAGGTGTTTGAAGAAGAATTTCATCAGGAAGAAGTGATCCTTGATGTGAGAGATGACAAATAAGAATGTCTGAAATAGATTGAGTTTCTACAAGAGCTTGAAGAACTTTTAAAGGTTGAAGTCAAAGTATATGAGAAGATAGAGAAAGGAGTATCTATGAGAGATAATGATCAAGATTGTGAAGATTACAATAAGCTCCTTGATGAGCTTGAAAAACTTGTAGCTGATAAACCACTTGTCCATTCTTAAGACATCATGGGGAACCAAGAAACATGATTTGATGAAGCATAATTGGAACATGTAAAAACTAAGGATTATTATAGAAAATATGAGTAAGTTGAAGTGTAAGAATAATTCTTCTTTAAATATTATTTGTTTTGAATTGTCTCAGCTACATTGAAATCCATGCTAAGAAGATTGGCCAACACCATGAGAAAGATGAAGGCTTTCATGCAAATGTTCAAATGGAAACATGTCTCATGTATCCATTCATTATATGAGGCAATAAGAGTTTTAGGATTTCCCTTTGATCTAAGAGGGAGAGAATATTTTAGGATAGTGTGTGTTTATTTTGGTTTTATTTCAGTTTGTTGTTGTGTTCCCTAAATCTTCTTGAAGCACAAGTTATGTGTTTCCTTCCCTTTTTTAGTGTTTATCTTTGATTTTGTGTGTGTGGGTCAACCAGATTGTTTCCCTTGAGTTAAAGGTCTATTCAAGTCAATTTGAGTGCCCATATATGTGACTCCATGCCCCATGGAAGGATTAGGCAACTCGTCTTACACATAGCTAGCATGCCAACCCTAGGAATCACCAAGAATATTAACTGAATTTGACCCCAAGTCAAATTTGGGTCAAACCTTACTATTTTTAACATTTTAAGAAGTTTTATTGTCTTATGGGGTCTCATAATGGTGTAAACATCTTCCTTATCCTTCCCCTAATCATTGTCTAAGCTCATCCCTCTTAAAATGACCTAGTCAACCAAAGTAAAAGTTGGTCAACCTAGGTCAAAGATGTTAAAAGAATAAAATTTTCTAATATGGACTTTAACATGTTTCCTAGTCATTAATTTATCTTTCACCTTATTTCATATGAAAAAGGGTCATTTGGCCACATTTTTAGCTCAAGTAATGACATGTACAAAATTTTCAAAGAGAACAATCTTTGACAAAGGTGGATGATAATGTGGAGAAAGTAAAATGATGTCAATATCTTGTTATTTCTTGTTTATAATTTTTTTTATGTAGGAAATGAAAATTTTACCTTAAAAATAGGCCATTTCTAACACTTGTATAGACTTCTCAATTTCCCCTGTAGCTAAAAACATGGTGGTGTGACTCTTCACCTCCCCACAAGACATTTAAATGTTTTTTTGAAGAAATAATGTCAAAAGGTTCATATTTAACTTGTTTTCCTTTATTTTCCATTGGAAAGCCAAGGAAGGGAAAGTTTAAGCACTTATTATGGGTCATACAAGTGGAGTCAAGAAGAATTCTTCTATAAGTGGATAGTAATCTAAGTTCACTTGACATACATAACAAGAAGTCTCAGATTGGTGGCTCCTCCTTCATTAACAATCACTTACACTCTAGGCAGCCTTCTATGAGATTGCATCCATGAGGGGGTCACTGTTTACATTTATTCTAGATTCTCTTTCTCTGGTTTGATGGATGTGTTTGTTTCAAGTGTTATTCAAAGTTATATAATGAATATTCATAGGTTTTTCATGATATTTTTGAGTTTAGAAGTCATAAAATTCCTAGGAAAGCCTTTTATAGGCTTGTTCTTGCTTTGGACTATGTATGATGCCTTTGCTTCAAAGTATGCACCTACAGGTGCCCTAAATGAATGGTTTGCATGTTAGTGTGAAGGAATAGAATGTGGTCTCATGTTTTTTGAAGTTTTAAAATTTAATTTATGATCGTTGAAGAGACCATGAGGCCTAAATATTTTACCAATTCTACTTTTTCCCTTCACTGTCTACATATTCAAAGGGAAATGGTCAGTTAGGGATCTTCATGATATCATCATGTTTAGATAACAGCCTTGATAATGTTTTCAATCTTGATAGATATTTGGAGTGCACTTTAAGGTTTTTTATTTGATTCACAATTGTTGAATGTGATCATGATAATGCCCTTTATCACCCTTGTATCCATTGCTTGCTATAATTGAACACCACCTATAGGTGGTCTGAACAGAGAGGATGAGGGCTACCCTATGAATTTGAGATAATTAAGAGACATTTAATCTACTTTAACATTAATAAATGGAATGTAAAATCCATATGAAGTAATATAATTGACAATGTAGAAGTTATAATTCATATGGAAAGATAATAACTGAGTTGGGGAACTTTTCCCTAGACTAAGAAAATAGAGCTCTTAAGTGTTTTTTTAATTTTCACACAACAAGGATATGATGGTTTTGAAGCATCATCATATACTCACATTATATCACTATTAAAGTATAAAAAATTATGACACTTTTTAGAATCAAAGGATAAGTGGAAGATGGAGTTTCAATGTCTTAAAGTTGCTAAAAAAACCACTAAAAAAAGGTAGTGAACACCTACAGGGTATGGATGAAAATGTGACTTTGCACTTCCATTTGTGATCCTACGATATTTCATCAAGGGAGATAAATCCTAAATTATCCAAATGGTAATCCTAAGCTTAAATTATATGATAAAGGGTGTGGTTTTTGGTTGTTAATACTAATGTACCCTCCCCTATCCATACATAGGCTTGGGAGAGGCCATCTACAACAGGGTTATATGACAATGAGTTGGGGGTTAGGTTTCTTTGGATTTTTTTATAGGTTTCCAAAGGTTTTATGGTTTTTTTTACCCCAAAAAATTCATTTTAAGTCAAAACATATCAATCAAGCCTCAAATTACCCCAAGATTACCTATAGGCAGCATAAAATGCATAAACACATTCAGTCAAAGGACCTAGTCCATAACTCCAAAGGCATAAAAAGTTGTTTGAGGCATAAATATATAGGTATGTTTTAATTAATCATTATAATTATTTATGATCCATAAATTTCCTAACCAACATCAAATTCAACCTCTAAAAATCTCCAAACCCAACCTATACCCTGCCTACCCTCATAGGCTGCTTAGTCATAAGTCTACCTTGGGAATAAGAAGATTTGGAGGGCCAAATGGAGGATTTAGAAGATAAAATTTAGTAAATAGTAAAAATGGGATTAAAATAAGGTCATTAAATCATCAATTTTAAAAAAATAATGTTACATAATCTCTCTATTTTGTCCTCAGAGTAAGGGTAATGTTTTCATGCATGAGGAGATAGTTTAAAGGAAAAATGGTGAAATTGAGGGAGAAGAGGTCAAGTAAGCCCAAATTTATGAATTGAATAATCATGAGGAAACTGAAAAAAAATATAAAATAACCTTTCTGTAAGCTTTATAAATAATCAATATGCTCTAACCAAGGAGGGTTATAGTCATGTGTGAGGGAAAACCCTTAGGCCAAAAGGCCTAATTGAGGGTCATGTGCATTTTTGACCTTATACATGATTTTAAATTGACTAGTTAATGACTGTATGGGTATTTTACATATTTTTAATCCATTATAAAAATTTATATACTCTATCATTATAACTACATACTCCTACAACAAAACTATGGACTCCATCAATATAAACCTTATTTTTAGGACCTGATGGTAAAAAATGAGGCAAAAAGTGCATCTAAATGGATTAATTTGAACATTAGTGATGAATATAAGTTGTTTATAACTCCATTATGATAAAATAAATGGAATTATATTATAATTTAATCCATATAGGTGATGTATGAAATAGGTTTTTCTTGATAGTTTTTTATGTTTTTGTAGGTCCTGAAGATGACCACAAGATGTCAATCACTTTGGGAGGTAGTTTAGTACTTGATACAAAACTCCATGCCAATTTTAGACCTTGAAAAAGAATCAAAAATTTCCTCTACCAACTCTCTATTTTTATCCTATCTAAACTGGCATCTAGAATGACATAGTGGACAAAGTGAAAACTCAAGTTTGGTGGCCTTTTATGATGTTTCTGATGAATACAAGCATATGAAGTGTCCTAACATGTGTAAAAAGACCCATATTATGTAAAAGTTGGGGAATATTGAAATATTCTAGTCCTAAGAGTCAAGGGAATTCCTACTAGAGAGTGATCATGGTTACAAGGTGATCATGAGCTTATGTAAGATAATTTCATGATGAAAGAAACTCCCAATGCAAGTGGAATCATATTTTTAAATCACTATACTAGTCACACATGATAAATTTGTCTATAACATACCTTGGAATGATCAAATAAGCCATGATGAAGGTAGTTTTTCCAAAGGAGAATGATTTAGGAGTTTCAATCCCACATGTGAAGAAGGGAGCTTAGTTCAAGATGGATACATGTTCACATCAGTTTCATAACTCCTTTTCCACCTCATTTTTATTCTTTTTAAATAATCCTCACCTTTAAACACTTTTACTTATGCCTCTTCAACTTCTCCTTTCTCTCTCATCTTATAATTTATATAAATATGAGCCATTTTGGCTATTGAAAGGGATTCCAACTCTTGGTATGGTGAAGCCCTACCAAAATTGTACCTTGATTTGTACTTGAGCTAATGAGAATAAATATGGTTATACTATAAGTCCATTTTCACTATGTGTTGAAGTGATCCATTTTGAATGTCAAGTATATAGTGAGTTCATCTTGTTTTCATGCAATCCTTGAATGTGCTGGTACAAAATGACTTCTATCTTATTAGGTTTCATGAAGTGTATACATGTTATTACAATAGACTCTTGAAGTGTGTATGAGTTTTTTTAGTGTCATATCTAACCTTCCCTTCACTTACCTTCATTTGTTGACCTATTATTTTCCTTCATGATAAAAAAATAATGTGAGGGAGCTCCATTAATGGTGGTGAGGCTAGTTTGGTTGTCCTAATTCATTATGGAAATTATAAGTGTATGAATGGAAGAAACTATTGGTGTATCACCTCCTAGTTTAGGTTTTTTTTTAATGTATATTTCTCTCCATTTTCACCCATAATAGGTAGTTTTAGTAGCATAAGCACATCAAGTCATATCTAAGGAGCTAGCCCTTAAAATCTAGAGGTTTAATTCCACTATAGGTGCCCCACAGAACTAAAAGTATTCCCATGTTGGACAAATCTTAAACATGCTTGAACAATCTCTTATAGGGTGAAAGATTTGGAGACAATAGTTATACTTCAAATCTATCTTTGTCATATGAAAATTCATTGAGTTCTACTAACCAATAGGCTAGTCAAACCTTATGTGTCTCCAAAAATGTTATAACTTTGGCCTATCAAGGCCAAATTCCAACCCCTATCACTAAATATTTTTCATTGACCACCATAGTGTTCATTGACTATCATTTTATGAGTGAGTTTCAATGTCTTGTCATGGTCTTGTCTCTAATGTGTATCATGAGTTTCTCTAGGATAATTCAGTGTATGATATGCATGGAGATGATTATAACCTTTTAAGTTTTGTTGAATTTCATAGAATTATATTTTAAACCTTTACTAAGGCTCTAAGGTACTTTTCATGAAATATAATGACAATTTTACTTTGTAAAACTATGTGTATATTGCCTATAGCTAAAGGTTTTGGTCATTAAATGATAAATTTTCAGTCAAATGGACACTAAACCAATCATAAATACCTGTAAACACCTTCATGTTCATGAAATTTCCTTAATTAAAATGTTCATACACTGAAAACATCTCTACCTGCAAGACAAAGTAAAGTTTTTCTCCTCAAAAGGTTCCCACATGCCAAATTTGTCCATATATTTTAAAAAGACTTAACACTATTTTTAATTATATCTTTAACTCATGGTCTTCCTTAAATTCCCTAAATTGGTAGTACAAGACTTCAAATATGAATAATATACAAAGAAAAGGCATTTTTCATGTGTTTTCATGTAAGAGCACATAATTATATGGCCTTTTCTATACAACTGAGGCTAAGATATTGAATATAAAGACATGGCAAGTGTTCTAAAAGAGATTCAAGGTAAAATTATTCCATACAAGATCAAAACTAGTTCTCTCCATCCATCTAGCTTCTTTGCACATAAAGAGATCCCTTCATGTTTGTAGATGGTACATCCATGAGAGAGAAAATTCAATGTCTAAAATTTTATGGAGAGGAAGGGGTCTAAGAGATATTCAAATTAATCTCTCTCTCTCTCTCTACATAAAGATATCCATTCATGTTTGTAGATGGTACATCCATGAGATTGAAAATCAATGTCTAAAATTTTAGGGAGAGGAAGGGGTTTGAGAGATATTCCCAATCTCTCTCTCTCTCTCTCTCTCTCTCTCCCTCTCTCTCTCTCTCTCTCTCCTCTCTCTCTCCTCTCTCTCTCTCTCTCTCTCTCTCTCTCTCTCTCTCTCTCTCTCTCCTCTCTCTCTCTCTCTCTCTCTCTCTCCCATTCATGAACCATCCTTTACAAGTTAAGGCACTCACTATGCCTTCTTCATTCAATTAAGCAATTGGATTTTCTAGGCATAACTTCATAACTTTAAAATTTCTCCTCATCTAGGCATCATGACATAAAAAATAAATTTTGTGGAGTTTCTTAAGAGTATGATCCATCATTCCATGTCATTATTCAAATTATTTACATATATGTGAGGCTATATATATATATCAAGAAGACAAATTAATGCAATTCTGGAGTCTCTAGGTAGTTTGGAGAAATTTTAAAGTTATGACGTTGATCAATGGTTTTCAAGATTCTTCATGACATTATTTTTAGGTATTATTCATGTCCTTGTCCATTTGTCTCCTTCATGTTTCTCACACTTCATAATTTTCATCTTTAGACACTTGAAAAGGCTTATGATATTCTTAGGAGCAAAAGACCTAATCAAGCCTTATATGCTTAGAAGCTCTAATCAAGCCTATGTATTCCATGGTTAAAATAGAATGGTAATGTAAATGTAGAGATAATAGGGAACTTCATTTGACCTATCTACATCATCCAAGTAGTCAAAATGAACATTATATGTAATATTTTATTCAACACCTTCTCAAAATATTTAGTAAGCAAAATATGATGAGTTTCTTGAGTGAAAATGATCATCTATGGAAGTCAAGGCTTCAAATCAATATTTGAAATATGTCTAATACACCATGATAGTCATCTCATTATAGGTTCAATGACATTAAGTCTATCAATAGTAAAGAAAATAAACATAAAAAATAAAATTTAGTGTAAGCCACTCATGAGAAACATGAGAGAAAGAGAAATAACTAGAAAGTTTTCTTTGTTAGCAGTTTTTAAGGTATCTTTGTTAAATTTAAGTTAACTTTGCTTTCTTCATTTCTTGTCCATTTAAATAAATATTATGTAAATATTAATTATCCAATAAAGTAACATGTATCAAGGAAGAGTATCAAAGTTCTTGGCTCATTATACATCATAAGATTAGCATTTCAAACTTTCTCTCAGTCTATACACACAATCAACCTCCATCTACATCCAAGGTTAATGAACATTCACAGTATCCTATTAAGATCAATTTTAAGGATAGTTTGTGGTTTGAATTATTTGTTAAGAAAGGTTTACATTATTATAAAATTAGAAAATCATAAAAATCATCATGGTGACATCCTCAAACTCTACAAGAATCAAAACTTATACTCAGTCCATAAAGTCAACATAATAATCTCCACCTATAGCCATGACAAGGAAAACTTGAGATTAAACATGTAAACAAGGAGAAGTTTTGTTGTGTGAAGAGAAAGTGGAAATAAAAAAGAACTTAAATCAAAGGAAAATCATTATATTGTATGTTTTCAAGTCTCCTTATGCTTGTTTCAAGGCCTAAAACTTGTACTCAATCTATATAAGAGCCAAGTGATCACACACAGTCAAGCTTACAAAGAAGAAAAGCCTATTATAAAATGGTATAGTAATTACTATAGAGGTGATATTATGGTTAATTGATGCATATGGAGCAAGATAAAAGGAATAAAATGCGTAAATATTAAGCTCGAAATGGTTTTCATGTAAATGACCACCTACATCAAGGTTAGAAATATCTTGAAACATGCACATACTATATCAAACTAAGAGTGTGAGGGAATATTGCTATGCCTTCAAATTCAATATGGTTTCTACCTAGGTTTTAAGAGTCACCAGGAATTATTTTGAGTTATATCAAGATGATGTTTAAATTACAAAGTGACATAATCATTCACCTCATGAAACATCACCTACAACCTTCTTAGGATAAATCTACCTCCAAACATGAAGAAAAAAGGAGCAAAGTGGTCTAATGAAAGAGTTCCATGGTCAAATGAACATTCATAAGGACAAAGAATATTTTAATAATATCAAAATGATTAATATGGTTGCCTAAGTAAGGTACATTCAATGTCATCCTTGAAATGCCCACCTACATCCATACTAGAGGGTCAGTTACACTAATATATCTATATACCCTAGATAATTGTAGTTCCAGTTACATCCATTCAAGGAGGAAATTTTTAAAGTTACCTATGAAATAAAATGACAAATTTATCTCTTTAAATCTTCATATAACTCATTATCTCCACTAAAAACACTAACAACTCATGAAGCTATAATACATGCCTATGTATGGAATTAGGATTGTAAGAATCCCGAGAACATCCTTGAAGAGTAAATATGATAAAATAAGGGATGAAAGGAGGTTTAAGAATTAATTTTTTGGTCACATGGTGCCAATTTTATGGTGTAATTAATGTAAATCACTTCTAATTCTAAAATCATCATCTACAATAGGTTTAACAAGGTAGTTACATTGGAACCTATGAAGATAAATAGTGTTTTGATGGGACATATAAGACTAAGATATGACTAGTAAAAGGTTTGAATAATTTTAAGAAGGATTTTATAGAATAATTAAACCCTATAAAAATTATTATACGTAGTCACAAAGGTGAAAATAGGAAAACTCAGTCATAATCCCATTGGAAACACATGCAAATTAGGTTAGTCTTAGGAAAAATGCATTTATAGTCATATATAGGCAAGATCTAATTATTAATCTTGGTAATTATTTTTTATTATTGTTTTTAAAATCCAATTATATTTTTTATGTGAGAATAATAGTGTAAGCATCCACTATTTTATCACAATCATGTGGTTATCTGTTGACAACCAACATGGAACTAGGCAAGCTTTTGGAGGGATACAATAATGACAAAAGGTTTTCAACCTCATGAGAGGGTGTTGAAGGAAATAAAAGGGTTATTTTTCATAATACTGTGTATTTTAAGATTGATTACATTTAGTCTTACAAGGTGAAATGCCCTTCAGGGCTAGCTAAGCAAGAAAGACCCAAAATAGCCATGTGTGCATAATTTTAAAACTCTTTTCTTGTTTTGAGGTTTTTTTGAAGATTTATGAAATTTTAATATAGTTTTAAAATTTATTTTATAATTTATATTATTTTAATAAGATAATTATAGATGAGGTAATAATCAAACCTAGCCATCAAGGTTTTACAACCCTAGGGTAGTAAAATTAATGCATACAAAATATAGGGTGAATTTGAGGCAAAAACCAAAGAATTATTATCACTATGAGGGAATATAGAAGAGTAATAAATATACATAAACATTTACTTAGATTAGGATTACTATTTCAAACCTATATTGTCTCCATGTACACACAGGTAGATAGGCCAAGCCTATAGGCAATAACTTGAAGAGGAACAATGTTGAAGTTTGACCATTTGAAGATGAAAACATAGGTTGGATAAGGCAAGAAAATAATTTTCATGATGTTTTTACATACCTCATATCACATATATTTTCTTTGAACATCCAAACTTAGTAATGGGCCTTTAAGGCCTAAAGTGAGTCTTAAGGCCTACACCACATGAAGACTCTTTCAGATACTACAATAAAAGATGACTCCTTGTGATGATGTGAGAATATTTTTTTATGTATAATGAAGGTTTTTTAAATTAGATAAATATAACTTAAAGTTAAATTTAGTCCTTTGGAGCAAATTTGAATTATTGTAGTCAAGACAGTCATTTGAACCAATTATTTGAGAGCTCATATATTTCACCATAGGAGGAGTTGGAATAAATTATCTTAGAATGATATGGAGACCCATATTGAATTTAAATACATAAATTATTGAAATTTATTAATGGGATGAGTTTTATGAATCATCAGTAAGAGTATAAGTAGGTCCAAAATGCAAGCAAAACCCTACAAGTCAACTTCTCTACATATGTATATCTTCACACCTTTTGCATGGGAACCCAAGATTATCAAGAAAGTGGAAGGGGTATATGGAATAAAGATAAATGGAAATAATTTTTGGTTTGGAGTTCCATACTTTATGAACCATTGTAAAGAAGGTTCACCTCTAAAATCCTCTCTAAACCCTCTTACATACTAGTTTTGAGAAAAGTGAAGTTTTTTACCCTCAATTATCCATGAATCATCATATAAACTCTTGAAACATGAATTTAACTCAGATAAGGTCCTATAAATGGTATTATGACGTACAAAACTATACATACATGTCAAAAAATAAGGTTTTTTGAGGAAAAAGTGAAAAAATAGAGGTACAAGGTAGTTTAATAGAAGTCAATCAATGGAAAGTGAAGAATGACACTTGTTATACCTTTTCAAGCCATAAAATTCTCAAATACATGCCTATAAATTCCCTTTTGATTCCATTAAAATCAGCCAGTTTATAGGATTGAAGGTTAAGGTGACCTAGTCACCAAATTTGACGAGTTTGTAGGTGTTTCTTCCTGAAGAAGACCTATTTAATAATTTACACAATTATTTCCTATATTAAAATCACTATATTTATAAGTTATAATTGTTTCATAAATGTTTTTACAGCCATAAAGTATAAGTAGTTAGGCTAATAGGACTAATTGGCCTAGTAGACCTATTTGGTCAATCAAGTAACTAAAGAATGGAATATAAAATTGATAAAGTGAGTTAATGCAGAGTGGAAACCCATATATATCTGATCTTAAAGAGTAATCATGAAATATATTTTGTCTTCAAGTGGTGATTTCATGCACAGTGAGTCTTCAAGTGTTAATTCATACATAAGAGGGATAAAGAATGAGTCAACTCATCCTTGAGTTTTCAATCAACACATAACTAAAACTTATCATGATACAACTAGACCTAAGTGTAAAAAAGTGAAAAGGAGGGATAAAGAATGATTTAATTGATATTAAGTGTCAATCATGAGTTAACTAATCTTAAGTGTCAATCATGAGTTAACAAATCTAAAGAGGAAATCAATGTATATTACATAGTATTCATGCAAGAAAGAGTCATTAAATTAACTTTATAATATGTTAAAATGGGTTATATAACTATATTTTGGCATAACATGCTTCAAAAGGAGTTTGAACAAGTCATGATGGCCCACCACCTTGTTTTCAATGCCAAAGAGCTCATGTAAGGAACATACAAGGCACTAAACATAAAGAGATGTCTTGAGGACTATTGATAACTATTTTTAACTGAAGTATAGATGGATTTTATATCTGTATTAATCTTTATTCTCTCCTTGAAACCATTCTCTTTACTTATTCTATTCTCATGTTCTATATATTTAGGATTTTAATCCTTTTTACAATATCCATCTTTAGGGCATGTTGAAACTCTACCAATATTGGACTTTGTAACCTCTTGAATAAATAAAATATACTATTGTACCATATGTTTAAAGTATTTATAGTTTGTATATGCTTGTTTAGATGTGTATAAGTGGATGAATCTTCCATTAGTATGTCCTTGCAATCCCTATTTGTTGATGAATTATCTTTTTAAGGTTATATGAAGTGTCAAAGATTGGAAATAATATTTTAAATGTAAAAAGGTTGAATAGTGTCTCAAATCATACCTCTCTACCTTTACCTCCATGTGATAAAGTCATACATTAAGACTTGCATGTGAAAAATTATTGAAAAATAAACCTTATAGATAGTCTCTTAGTCAATTTATGGATCATTAGTGTTCTTGGAGTCAAATTGAGTGGATGAACCAACAATAGAGGTGTATCACCATCAGTAGTATAGATGTCCCTTTTAGTCATCCTTTTAACTCTTTTCACCCCCAAAATAATGCAGGTTTTTATAAACTGAGCAAAGTTGATACATCAAAGGAGCTAGCCTCACAATCTATAGTTTTGGTCTAAAATATAGGAATCTCATAGATATAGATCAATCCAATTTTAATCCGTGTTTGATGGAGATTTGATCAATCTTCTTTAACACGGTACAACATGGGTTGATAATAGTTACCTTGTATGAAACTATTGACATTTTCATTAAAATACAAGTTAGACTAAATTTGTTCCAAATTAGGTATCTTAGGTCTAAAAATATTTAAAAATAGTATAATAAGGAGAAGTTTATATGTCACTTAAGGTTTGATTAGATTCATAAAAATTAGTTTTTTCACCATGTATATTATATTCCCTAATAATGTATGAAATGTTAAATGTTTAAAAAAATTATACCAGTGACCAAACTTTCTATAAATATTTATGAATATATGATTGAATAGTATTATTTATTTTATAACTTGCCTTATAACTAATTCAAAATCACCAAAATTATCTAAATACTTAATGTTTATTTCAATAGTATTTTCAAGCATGAGGCATAAAGCTTCAAACTCAGTTGTATGACTAGTATTTCTGGAATATAAATAATATGCATATCTTAAAATATTTAATATAGGAGAAATAAGAATAACACCAATACTATTACCATGTTTGGAATAGTATCCATCGAAATACAAAGACTAAGTTTTTTATTTTGAAACTTTTCTTTCATATTTTTAATCTAGTTTGTCTAAAGATAAGATTATATATGTTCATATTTGGTTATGATCTATAAGTTTTATATTATCTAAAGTTAGATTATTAGAAATTTTCATTTTGAATTAGATATGTTTAATATGTTTATCATAATCATAAACAAATTAAGGGTGAAGTCATATTATTTAATGTCTTTATCTTATAATTTCATTTTATATTTAAGGGGAAATGTACTACAATAATATAACCATGGTGTCAATATGTGAAATTTTTTGAATTGTTTTGTTATGTCTATCAAAATATGCCAAATTTTAAATATTTTAGTTGATTTTATGTTCATGAACTATTATCATGCCTCAGTAGTATAAAAAAGTGTATATATGCATGAACTATTATCAGTCCCCTAAATCTATACCAATTTCTATATAATTTTATGCATATATATAAGATAAATTTGAGAGCTTATTTCTCAAATGTAAGTGTATGTGAAAACCTATAATTTATTTTCATTTAAACTAATGTGGTAGTATCTATCATCTAACTAGACCATATGATATTTAAACCTTACAAATATCTAAAATATATACTCTCATTTGATTTTTTAACATTGAGGCTTATTTCTATATGAAAAATAGCTATAGTTTATACCTTTTAAAATGAGTGATGTGTTTTATAAGTTTTTCATCATTAAAAAAGAGTTAATTGTATCATTTCATGTGTAAATATATAATTGTGTATAATCATGTGAACATGTGGAGACTATTTCATCATAGTAATGCATATAAAAATAAAGTCAACTATGTAAATATGTAATGTATGACATATATGTGCCATGTCTAGATAAATGTCTTAATGAATCACATATTAAAAGGTTATCTAAATGATACTACATCATAATAGTTCATGATAGAACATGTGGAGACTATTTCATCATAGTAATGCATATAAAAATAAATAAAACCATGTAACATATGTAATGTATGACATATATGTGCCATGTCTAGATAAATGTCTTAATGAATCACATAGTAAAAGGTTATATAAATGATACTACATCATAATAGTGTGTGATAAGTATTATTTTACCACTCAATGTTAGAAATAAAAAAAAGTGTAAAAAGATAAATTTTTTATGTCACACATAAGCCTAATAACTACATACAATGGAGATGAATATGTCAAAAATAATAAAGGTGGAGGGATACACACAAATTAATTAAATATGTCATGAAAATGGGACATAAATATGTCACATCAAATAAGGGACTTGAGTTTTTAGCATCAAGAAAGTGATATAAAAATATCACATCAAACAAGGCTAAGTGTTGCACACAAGGGACATACATATGTTGCATTAAAAAAAGTCCAAGGGAAATTCACAATAGATAAACACAAATTAAAAGATCATTCCATATAATAACAACATCAATGAGGCATAAACCAAGTAAAAACAAGTATGCACCATCCATATATATCAATGTCACATCAAAGTATAATAACATATCCTTATAGAGATATGTAAGGTATGAGTAGCTCGTAAGAGATGTGTAACTGATATAGATATCTCAAAATATTATAATATTATATAAATTATGATAGTGAAAAATGTAGAATAATATCCCTCCAATATTTACATGGACACTAGGTAGAAAAAATCCAACACATATATGTCCATGTGTAATCTACATCTCCTGCATCACACTCATATACCATGTAATGAATGTGGTTATGAATATAATATGACATATACCAAACATGTGATAAATATAATATGCAAATAATATAATCTAGGAATCACATAATGCTCCTAATTTTTTATTTTTTGATTATTTTTGTACTTTTTTTTCTATGAAAAATTTGAGAATAACACTCATAAATTGGTGAGTATGTCATCGTCCTTGGGATTGAATTTTCTATATCATATTTTTAAATTGATATTATGCAATTTTATTTCATTTTATTACACTATTAGTTATTTTGGTTCATACTTTGTGCCTATTTCTATCTTTGAATATTTTTTATTTTTGTGAGTATCATTAGCATTATGTTAAACCCTGATTATCTTTTCTTCATGTAGTAATGAAATAATTGATATATTTTAATCATTGTGGCTTACATTAAATATAATCATTTGAATATTAACATGATTTTAAACTACATGGTATAATTTTTTACCCATATATATGTATTGATGACCTGTGGACAGTAAGACATTGACATGTAATTATGTCCAAGTAATGCCGTTTGGTCCAGGTTTAACATATCTTTAATTTTGAGTCCTAAATGGCATAAAAATTTGAGGATTAATATATTTTAAAGTTTGTATTCATCAAATTGAATTTTTTTTCAATAATAACCTTCTATATATGTTGTAATAGTTATAATGTCTTGTGTTGAACATTTTTAATTATGTATGTTATTTCTATGTACTAAGATATGTTAGAATGTAATAGTGAGTGTTCCTACTGATATTTTATCACTTTTAAGGTGTATTTATTATATTATCCTAAAATATTATTTTTTAATGAGTCACAATGATCTATGTCATGTATTTTGACTCTATGGTAATCATAATATTATTTTCCTTATTGATGCAAGAAACACCCCACAACTTGATATCTTATATATGGTGATGTGATAATTAGGAATAATTTATGGATACTCATTTTGGTTGATGATATATAACTTATTTATATGTTATTATTGGTGTTTAATAAGTAAATTATATGTATTTTCATGTTATAATTATCTCATGTCATTTTATTTTTGCATTCCATGTTTTGAATTTTGATATTTATTTTCTGTTATTGTATGTTTTATAGTTGTAATGTTTTAACTCGTATTAAATTATAGGTTAGATTTGAATTTATATTAATTAAATGTCTTGTAATTAATTTTTTTTTGGTTTTTGTTTTTCATACATTGGTATAAGTTTCATGTGTAGGATAATCTTTTACATTATAATTATCACACGTGAATACATGAGGTTAATCCATGGTACTTTTAATTATCCTCAATTCTAAAAATGGTTTCCATATCCACTTGGGAATATAAAATTATTATAATCACATGAATCTAGTTGATGAGGGTTTTTTGAAACACTTTGAGAGATTTAATTTACTTTCTTTTATTATGAGATACAGTTAGGTTGTATTTTTTATTAATATGTAGATGATTGATTCACATTTTGTATCCATAAATATTTTTAAGGATATTTTATAGTGTCTATGCTTTTTCCTAATAATTAACATCTATTAATTCTTTAATTTTGATTCTAATAAGATCTTGACTGGCCATTTGTTTCATAATAGGAATGTCCTTGGATAGACTAGTCATGGTAGAAGGTGAACTAGAATATATTATTTTAGAAACATCATCTTTAAAATTTTGATAGGCCAATGGATACTTTTAAGGAATGCCATGGGATGTATCAAAATTATTTAAATGAGAAGTATAAAAATATGGATAATTATACCCTATTTATTGACGGTCAAATTTTAAAAATGTAATAACACATTTAAACATAATTTATGTAATATTTATTTACAATACATAAAAAACATTATCTTGATGTCTATTATAGTGTGATATATGGAAAATGGATTTACTTTTACTTTATCAAGCTGTTAAGGAGGGAAATAGTATTTATGAGTTAGAGTTATTAAATTCTTATCTAATAATATATGTATAATAACATGTGGTTAATATTTCATATTTTTAAACTTGAGTGGTTGTCACTTATTGAAATTAGCCTTATTTGATTCAAGAGATGATTTATAAATTGATTATTTCATTTATTTATAACATTAACCTAATTTTATTTTATTTAAATCTTTTCCTTATAATGCAAAATAGTTTCTTTGACTTACTTATGTGGGACTGCTTATTGTAAATTAATGTCCTTTTGTGCCTTTTGGGATTTAGAATGAGCACCAACTCATTTTATTATGAAATATTCTCATAGAAAATAGGTTTAAATGAATCACAATTAAAATTAAATAAGTTTAATTTAAGAGATAAATGAGGCTCCTAAAAAATATATACTATATTTACAAATATGTTTTTCTATATATTGGTTTTTTAATACAAGTCTTGAATCTCAAAATATAATCATAAAGTAGCTCTGATTCTCTTGATGAAGAGAAGGTAAATGTTCATACATAATTCTTGGTCCTTTATTATTAATGTATCACATTAATAATGTCTCTTATAGCTAAACACATGATTGTAAATACCCACTAGGTAGTGAGTGAAAATGATCCAAAACATTTTAAATTAAAAAATATTAGAAACACTTTCAGTAAAATACAAATATCATTGTATTTTTCCATTGAAGATTTGATATCTCTAAATTTTACATATGGACCAATACTTCCATAAAACATATGAAATTTATTCATTATGATTTTTTGAGGTAATGGTGTATTTAGAATATTATGCACAATTAGATTTCAATGTATAGCATTACAATTAATGCAAGCCTAAAAAGTTTTTATTTATAAGGTTAGGTGGTGCATTTGTGTTTCTAGGAAAGCAAAACATGTGTTAAGGATATGATTTATTTGGATGACATATTAAGATCCTTAATAGTTTAATTCAATGGTTGAATCTTATTATTGTAATTTATTATAAGTTATTATGAATGGGTGAATAAGGTCTAGGTGCAATATTATTTATGCTACACAGGTTTAGAAGAATCATCATGATTATTCCAAACATTATGTTCAATGGATTAACATTAAGAATATGTTTCATTTAATTTAATAACATCATTATTATATATAAGCTCATCACATTTTGTTTCAATAAAAGGATGATCTGAAGAGATAGTTTGACATTTTTTCCAAGATAGGAGAAGGAATAATCATGTGTTGGTATCATTTAGATTATTTTTAGAAATAAGAAATTTTACATTATTTTATCATTTCTCAAGAAAGAGGAGGATTTTAACACTCTTTTACAATTTATATATATAGAAAAGGAATAACATGCTCTTTTTCCATTTCTAGAGAGAGAAGGGATTTCAAATTTATTTGTCATTTCTAGATATATAATGGATTTCACATCCCTTTTTCATTTCTAGAGAGAGAAGGAATTTCACATTCTTTTGCCATTTATAGAGAGAGAAGGAATTTTTCATTACTTTTCCATTTTATATATAAAAGTATTTTTATCTTCTTTTAACATATATATGCATAGATTATGCCTTTGAATTTTATAACTATTAATTAGAAGAAGTACACTAATAAATTTTATAGATAAACATCATGTACTGAAGGGATCTTCCTCATATTTCACCTCATTAGACAGATATGAATATGGATATATTAGTTATTATTTTTTATTCTTATTTTTGTGTATGATTTATAAAATAATGTAAATAATAAGCAACGGAGGTATGTTCTTCCACTTTAGAGCTAGTGTGTTTACTTTCATTTTTACTATAGTATTTATTATTATACCAATCACATTTATATTCATAATTATACCATACCCATAATCATAATCATAATCATAATCATAATCATAATAATAATCATAATCATAATCATAATCATAATCATACTCATAATCATAATCATAATCATAATCATAATCATAATCATAATCATAATCATAGTCATAGTCATAGTCATAGTCATAGTCATAGTCATAGTCATAGTCATAGTCATAGTCATAGTCATAGTCATAGTCATAATCATAATCATAATCATAATCATAATCATAATGATCATGATCATGATCATGATAATCATAATACTCATCTACATAAATACCATCATTAACCACACATGTTTGGATATTAGTCCATTCATTATCATAAACATAAAGGATGGAGTTGTTATATAATATGAAATTTACATGATGAGAGATGCAAAGGATTTCTGATTATTTATCCATTTTAGATTTTTTAAGGCATTAAAAAAGATATTGAGATATAATAAATACTTAATTCTAATAGGTATACAAGCATGGAGATACTAGGATTTTATAAATGGAAATACTAGGGTTGAAATATGAAATGATAAAAGTATGAAATGTTACTAGAGATGTAGGGTTTCACACAATTCAATAAGTGTTTGATTCTACCAATATGCTTTGACATAATATGGATTTATAAACCTTAATAATATATAAACTAATTGAATAATTCATATTGATATAAATATAATTCAAGCATATATTTAGATGTAAAGTACTAAAACTAATTACAATAATTTGATAAGTGTCATAATATGCTAAATATATTAAGTAAAATAAAGTAATGAGTTCTTATATTTTCATGTTGACTATATAAATATGAGTGTATTATGGTAGTGAAAAATAAAATAAAGTAGTTCTACTATTTTTCCAATTTAGGAACTATATTTATGTTTATGCAGGGTTAGTTTCATTAGATATAAGTTAGTATTGATTATCCATATTGACCTATGCATAAAATACGATATGTGATATTAATATCCCATTTGAATATAATTAAAAAAGTTTATGTGTGATTTCAAATAGTGATGATTCATGTAACTCAAGAAATCATCCTCCACCTTGAATATCATATGATCCTATTGAAATAGATTATAAAAATAGTGAAAATACCCAAAACAATACTTTAAATGAACATTAAAAAGGTCATATTGTAGAAATAAAATGATATATATTCCATTAAAATATCACTTTATTATTTGAGGGGGAAACCTCATTTTATTAATATCAATTTAATATAATTCTTTTATGCCTTTCCACTAGTCTAGGATCTTATTGATACTAATTCTATCCTAGTGAACTACTACTTCCATTGCATGTGGAATTATTAAAATTAACTCAAGAAACAACTTCAAAAACATATGTAATAGGATAGTTTATTAAAAAATAATAATAAATAAATATTTAGGATTAATTGGATTAAAAATTCCCAGTCAAAAGTTTTTTCCCTCGAAGTTGAGTATGACGGAGTTGTTGGATTTTAAGGAGGGGTTGCCATGTTTTACATCTTTTGGCTACATTTTATACCATTGGACTAGAACATCAATGATGGTTTGATTAATAATTTGAAGGGAGATCCTCTCCAAAATATATTTAATTTCAAGTAAGATATATAATTTTACATATATCTCAATAAATATTATATGAGTTGTGACTTTATGGTCAATAACTCTCTTCAAACATAAGATGTGAAAAATTGGATGGATATGCAAATAACATGGATATTCTAGATTTTAAGAAATTATTGAATAACCTTATAATTTCCATATAAATTGGGATCATTTTTAGGGTGTTACTTTATCTAGATCAATACCATATCTCCAATTTGGACTGTGAATTTAGAATGATGTTTATCTATCTATTGCTTCATGCAGTTTTGTGTCATGTGGATATTTTACTTGAGAAGGTTAATAAATGTTTTATGAGTGATTATATTAGTGTCCACTACATTCAAATGAAATATATTATGAAGATAATAAATATTAAAGGTGACTTTTGACCACAGACAACTTCATAAGGTGAGATCCTAGTGGTTGTGCAATAGAATTAGTTATGTGATAGGAGATTTTACACCACAATTATGAAATTGGAAACATTTTTAACCATTGATTTTGATGATAAAATTAAAATTAATTAATTAATGTTTAATAATTAAAATTAGAGTGTAAGATAGGTAATAAATCAAATAATGAAATCTAAACTAAACTAAAACCTAAAATTTAAGATAGATCAACAGATGAAAGAAATTAATAAATAATAAATACTTATATCTATAAAGTATTCATAACCTTCTCCATTGTGATAAAATATAAATTTTATATTGAATTCTAAATTTGGGTTCTCAACTCCTTTCCAAACAAAATAGAATTGGTCAACATTTTGGGATGAAAAAATTATTTTGATGGCTTTGATTCACTTTGATTTACAACGGAAATTAGATAGCACTTAATTATCTTGAATGTGGATGATTTAATGTGATGGATTTTACATAAATTTATATACTTATAGGAGACAAGACGAATTAATTAGGATTTTTTCAATTTATCAAATTATCTAAATTTCTTATAACCAGATTTTAGTCCTCATCCATGAGGATGATGAATAATTCCATGTCTTGAGGAAAAATGGAAGGTGGTTGAGTGATTAAAAAATAATGGGTTGAGTTAGTTTTTTGAGTCATCCATGAGGTTAAAATGTTCAAATATGACTCATAAGGTCGTTGAGCAAGTTGATGGATTGTTTAGATGAGTCAACACACAATTGAGACAAATGTGGAGGATGTTTAGATCAGGTGTAAAATCTAGATTTTTAATTAGTATATTGAGTAAAATTATGTGCATTATTATTAATTAGTTAATAATTAATAAATTATTTTAAATTGGAGATAAATTATTTTTATTTTAATTTAAATTGAATGTGGTTATAGATTAGTCTATCAAAGTGAATTTTAAAAGTAAATGGTGAAATTTACATGTCTACATTTCCCCTCTTTGAAATGGTGTTAATATTATAAAAATTAATGTCATTTTGAATAATAATGACAAAGTAGAGTTTTGATGATTGTGGAAGAAAAAATTACCCTAGGTATCTAGAAATGAATGTGATGATGCTCCCTCAAGTATTCATGTGTGAAAGAAGATGAACAAATGAAATAATTTTAAGGGAATATGAATAGATGAAGGGATCAATTAATATAAATTAATGGAAGTACTATTTTAAATACAAATTATCATAACATTGTAATAATTTCATGTAAATTACTTTTCCCATAGCTATTAAAAACTAGATAATAGATTAGATAAATAATATTTCTCATTTGTAGACTACATACTTGGATAGTTATCAAGAAATTATTGTTAATAAGAGAGGATTTACGAATAAAATATCCAAATGATGGTAAGATGTAGGCCATAATACAATTTTTTTTTTTCTGATGTATGATAAAAGTTTAAAAGATTTATAATTTCAAGCAATGATAAATATGTTTAGCACTTTAACTAAATGACAAAAAAAAAATGTTGATGAAATTAATTATATGAATGATGGTGGAAAAATTGATAATATAGACCCCATGTCTCTAAGTACTACATGCATAATCTGCCATGAACATAATCCATTTGGATATATCAAGGTAAATGTATTTCTCCCAATGTGGGAAAAGATGTGAAGTAATGATGTAACATAAGATTGACCCATGGATGTTATTAACCCACTTAAGTTAATAATTTCACATTGTGATTGGTTGTGATGATAGATTTATTTTCCCCCAAATAATTATATATTTAAGGAGTGGATATCGAATAATATATATTAAGATAAACTACACACTTTAAGGTACCCCATAAATCAAGGTTCATAAAAGTGGATGTGGGAGCAATATATCCAGCTAAAATGTTGTGATCTTGGATTGTTTGACAAATTCAAAGATGGATTGATTTGATCGATTAAGTGAGTGAGTGGTTATGTGATTAATTGATTTATTGATTGAGTGATGAATTTGATGGAGAAAGGATATATTTCTTAATGTTGTTGGTCCCAATCGATAGGTGCAAGAGATTGAATGGAAATACTAAGAATGATCTGGGATTACTAATGTGCAAGCATATCCAAATAAGTTAATTCAGTACATGGATTAATGATGATGGATAACATGGATTATATATGGATGAATGGAAGAGAGAGGTGATTATGGGATGTATGGTGCAACAAAATTTGGTTTTGTGTAGTTAAATGTTTATAAAAGGAGAGGAAAACAAATTTGCCATTCTCAAAATGGCAAATTTGGCATTGATTATGATAGATTTATTGAAGATAGTGGTGAATCTGATATTAAAAAAATGATGAACTCATTTTAAAATGAATAAATCATTATCAAATGGTGAATTTATTCAATATAGTCATACATTATTTCAACATAGTGATGAATTCATTTTGCATTTGTAGTGGCCATTTTCCATATGGCATGAATATTAACTAAGGAATCCATTTGAGCTCTCATTTGTGTGAAAATGAAGATAACATAAATTAGAATATAATATTTTTGAAAGTATTAGTTATATATAAATTATAATGTTGAATAAATTTATGTTATTTTTTTGGGATTATGAATGTTAACAAGTGTGTTTGAGATAGATATGTAGCCATTTAAGATGAACATAGTGTCCATTAGAAATGTGTTGAGAGATGACATGGACCAAAACCTCTTAAGTGCTTTGTGGGTCAGTATTAATAACATGTCATGGGTCTTCCAATGATTAAACCCCAATTAATTTATCTAATATGAAACATAGATGCTTCATCTAAGAATGTGAGATGGTTTGGTAGATGATTTTATTTATTTTATTTTCTTCAAGTTCTAATAATAATTCCAACATCAATAAGTGAGAAGAGTTGATCAACCTAATTTCTTATATTGTGTAAGATAATATGCACCAATGTTATGTAAAAACCAGATGACTATTATGTTATATGTGTAAGGATTGATAGAACCACAAGTGCAATACTTAGTGGATCATGACATGGAAGATCATAATAATACCATTTTTAATGTGCATAGTGACATAAAAAATAAAAAAATAATGAAGAAAAGATAAAAAGTGTGTGAAATAAGAAACCCATGTAATTAAAAAAACAAGGAAGTAATAAAATGTTTTTTAAGTAAATAAGTAAACACATGAGATGTACAAATAAGAAAGAAAATAAAAAACAAGTAAGAAAATGATTTTACAACCAAGACAATAAATGGATATCTAGATTTCCTTAGCTTAGAATAAAACCCTTTGGAATTTATAAATATTTTACATTATTAATTGTCGAATGAGTAAGCTTTGTAAGAGATGACTAGGGTATGCAACTAAGCAAAATGGTATTTTATTGTTTATTATTGTTATTTTAAGATATTTTTTAATGTTTTTGGATTTTTTATTTATTTATATATGTATATATAAGGTATAATATACAAGAAAAAACCTATTCAATAACCAACATTATGGATGGAGTATGGATCAGTAAGAATGGATGGGAATTAAGATGATAACTCCAAGGAGCACCTAGATTTTTGTATTTAGTGTCAATTAATTTCGACACACTAAATTGTCACCTCATTCAAATAAAATTAAAATAATTTCATTCCACTTTGAAGTAATTTATTAATTACTACTTAATTAATAATAATCATGCAAATCATTTTCCACAAAATGATGTTGTGCAGGTCCCTTGGGTCATCAAACTAGTCATGTAGCTAAGGCTACGGCTACCTTTTAGGGCATTCAACTTTCTACCCACCTATTAATCCCCAAAATCATAATCAAAGGAGAATCCATCAATAATATCCATGGCCTTTATGGTAAAGTCACCTCATCTCATACCATTAAACCTTTAATTGATGATGTTTGCAACCTTTTAAGTTTTTTTGAGCATGTTTCCATAATCCACACATATAGGGAGTGGAAATTATCATGGATTATCTTATTAATTTTTGTGTTTTCACTACCAAGATGGTCACATGGAATATTATTAATCATATCCTATCCCATATCTTATCATATTCAATCATGATTATACCCTGCCATTACATTGAATTGATCTAGTCTACCCTTAATGATGCATTAATGAATAACATGAAGATTGGTCTTATTAATGATTTCCAACCCTATTTCATGTTAAATTACATTGATAAAATTAGTTTTATCAATTCATCTATAAGTTTAAATGCAAATCATAAGTTTATAGGCATATATCCTTGTAATCAGTTGAGAATGGGGGGAGAAAGAGATCAAATGGAACCACTTTCATGTTTAGATGTTCAAAACAATATGAATGTTTGGAAGAAAATTTTCAAAGTGGGTTTGGATTATTTTATGTAATTAGTTATTAGTCATGTTAAAAACCTATTGAATAACTTTTTTATTGTATAAAATAAATGAATTATCAAAATGAGGGGTTTACACATTGAGGTCTCAGAGGAAATATTGGGGAGGTGATAGGTATGCCATGAAATGAAACAAAAGTGTTAAAATATAGTAGATATATGTTAGAGTTCATGTATAAGTTTTTAAAAACTAATGAGGAGATTAATACCAACAAAAAATGTTTCCCTAGACTCAATCTCCCAAAGTGATGGTAGAATATCTCCCTGTAGTTGATGAAATATATTACCTTGTAAGGTAAGTTCATAGTTATATTCTCACACCACTTCTTTCTTCTCAATGATTTTAAAGGATAAAAAAATTGTCTACCTTTTTAATTTTTAAAACCATTGGAGATTACTACCTTAGTGTATGAGGTGAGTAATAAGAATGAAATTATACACCATGTTCTGATTTATCTATTAATTTAGAAAAGAGTCATTATCATGCAAACTATATACACCCTAAATTGGTCAAGCAACCACATATATCATTTATTTTCACAATCCTTTTCACAAGATACTATAACTAGAGAATATGAGCCTTTTTCACATTATCCATGTCCTTTTTTTACTTATCTTGGTCTTATTTCATGCTTGAGTCACCATTTTTCTCATTACTAGTCATTCATAGCCTTCTAGACAATCATTCCAACTTAAATATTTCCTAGGTCAAACTTATCCCCTTAGGTCCTAAACCTATAAGATAAGAGTGATTGGATTGGATTATAATGATGGACCCTAAGGTGTCACTATTTTGGAACTCATATCTTTCATCATTTTAAGTCCCAATAGTGATTTATCTTCACTTAAGAGGTCTTAAATCCTTCTTAGCCCCTCCCTTAAGTTTTATTTAGATTTTTTATGTTTGATAATGCAAATAAATATCCCAAATTAAAATTAAAGAGTATCTTATATACAATACTTTATAAGGCATTTTATATCTAACACTTACTACTTTGGCATTATATATAATTAAAAATCAGTCAATAGTCTAGCTCAACATTCTACATCAAACATAGATTTGCATGATTGATCAAGGAAGGCCCTAGGTTAAAGTTCATTATTGAAATTATAATGTGTATTAATTATGTATGTTCCTTAAGAGAGAAATAAATTTGATCTGAGAGTCAGGATCTTGCTCCTCAATTAGAGCACATATGATTACCTCTTGTATTAGCAACTAAACACAGAATTTAACCAGAATGATAAGTAACTAGAAATATGAAAAAACATAGGTATATGAGAGACAATACACAATTGTATTAATAATGACTCAAAAGAAAATACAATAAATAAGATGCCACTTCTTCCACCTCAAAGGCTTGCCACACCTCAAGACCTTCTTCCCTCTCTCTCACGGTCACAACAATCAACTCCAATATAGAATTGATGTTCACCTCCACCAGTCAGTAACACGCTGCCAGTACACCAAGTACACAACTATACTCCAAGTAGATCTCCCACTCTCTACTGCTACTTGCAAATCACTAGAACTTACTCACCATTGTAGATCTCCAAACATGGTCCTACACACCTGCTGACCGAAATCATACATATACGAAGAACCCTTCTAATTCTCCAAACTAGCACCCACACTTGGTACTGTGGCACTAGGAGGAACACACCATTGATCTCCTCTTCCTGAAGGAGCTTATTTCTCTCTCTTACTCTCTAGCACTTGTTTACAATACAGCCCATGAGTCTGTTATATAGATCTCATGCTTATAATAATTAGACTATCTTAACTACAATAATTAGACACGCAACTCAAGACTATAATTAGCCTTTAACATGCAAACTAATAGTCCAAAAATAGACTCTCTAGAATCTACATGCAAGCTGCATGCTCACACATAGGTTGCCGATGTCGGCTCCTCCCTGACCGATGTCGACCGACTTGTAACCAACGTTGATTGCTTTGGCACTGCTATCTGACTGATGTCAGTTGATCAGACTGATGTCAGTTGCCCTGCAACTTGTTTTACAACTCTCCGCAACCTCTGTAACCTCCATAACTCCTCTTGTTTGCATCTTGGTGAAGCTTTTATCTCCACAACCTAATAATCTCCCACTTGGAGATAAATAGCTGCACCTGTACCTATACCTATACATCATCTAATTTATTCCTTGGATTGTATCCCTCTTCAAGCTCAATCTTGAAGACCAACCACCACACAACCTGTGATGTTACACCTATCATCCAAGTAACCTACCACATCCGAACCTACATATCCATGTAGTGAAGACTTTGACCCTGCATAACATGAATCCCTACTATTGGTCCCTCTTAGATACCTGAGAATCCACTGAACTGCCCTCCAGTACTCCTTCCCTAAATTGGCTCCAAACTTTCTGACAACTCCCACTGCTTGGGAAAACTCAGGTCTACACCAGACCTCATGTGATTTTGAACCCTATTCTAAGCTAAGCTTGAACTGTCTAGCCCTTGGTGTGCTTATCGATTCTGCATCCTGCATCTTGAACCCCACCAACACTGTCTTCACATCAGCTCCCACTGGAGATCAACCTGTGATCTTCCATGTCTCTTATGCCAAAGAATTTCATTGCTCCAAATTCCTCATGACATGCCACTGAACTAACCTTACCCTTAGCTCAGCAAAACCTTGTATGTCTGAACCTTCTCCAAGCTCATCCTCCACATATAATAACAAGATAATGTTGTGACTATCATCCACCTGGTAAGATAAACACAATGGCTATACTGACATTGACAAAAGCTCTACTTTGTCATCCACTTGGTACCACCTGTCAGCCCTATACCACTATCATGTATATTCCTCAAGACTTTATACCTTGGCCTTCTATCTCACGTATCCATCCACTCTCTTCTTCAACTTGGGAATCCATCCATCTTTTAGTGCTTTCTTCTAGCTAACAACTCCACCAACAAATACCTGTTTGGTTCTTTTATAAGGACTCACACTCCTCATCCATTCCAAGCTCCCACTATTTCTAGATTCTACCTGCATTGCCTCTTCACATCTTCCTAGTTCTTGACCATCAGTAAGAAATATAAAGAAGGTGAACAATGAATATGAGGTTCACTTACCCTTTTAGTCCTCCATATGCGTGTTTGAGACTTGTTGATAGCTTACTGTCCACCCACCATCCGTTTCAGTGACCGATCTCAGCCATCTCCTAGTCTACATCTGACCGATGTCGATTCCCTGCACTGACCCTGACTACCGACGTCATTTCCCTAGCTGACGTCGGTATCCCTTCTACCGACATTGGTTCTTGTCTCACTGACGTCAGTCTTCCTATTGCCAATGTCGATTATTGTCTAACCAACGTTGGTACCTGTGTTCACCTATGAGTGATGACTTTTTACTCATGAGCTCCTTTTGGATCAAAACCTTGTTTAAATCAACACAGCCCTACTCAGAATAATTCAGTCCCCTCAGCTGATTTCTATCTGTCATCTCCTCCATGAGCACTAAGGCTTTCTAGTTCTTAATTTTGTCAAAGATATGTGACCTCCGCTTAAAAACTTGCATTCCCCTCCTACATATGTGACCAAGCCTACAAAGCCACATCTATGCAATAGAAGGTGAATCAGTAATATAAATAGATAGATAAAGGATACCTACTTTCTTACCACCATCTAATTCAAGTGCATCTGCTGTGAGAGTTACTGTGCATCTCCCATCACCCAACTTTCCTGAAGAAATTAGACTCATCTCCAAGACTGGAACCTGCATGACCTTCTTCAACACCTATGTGTTACCCATCTGCAATTTCAGCTTCACTTCCCCTTCATCAATGATTTGGCAAGGCTCGCCAACCCCTAAATAAATCTCTCCAAAGTCTCCAAAGACATACCCATGAAAAGATGCTCTATTTCAGGCTGCATGGAAAGAGGCAGAAGAATTTATAAACCAAGATTCTACTTTATCCAGAGCAACCTGTGCAACATCACCTGCAACATCTACTTCTACACGCTGATCTTCCACTGACCAACAATATCCCTTTACCTGATCTTTCTTTCCATCAATTAGACCATTCATGCTATTCAGTTTCTCCATTCATAGCTTACTTTCTTCTTCCATTGCTATACTCCCACTCAATCTGAAACCCCTGAGAGTGACCTGTAATCAACAAACACTAACCAGATCTGAAACCACCTATTAGTCAACCCAACCAAAAGCTCTGACACCACATGTTAGGAACTTTCTCCTCAATTAGAGCACATATGATTACCTCTTGTATTAGCAACTAAACACGGAATTTAACCAGAATGATAAGTAACTAGAAATATGAAACAACATAGGTATATGAGAGAAAGTACATAATTATATTAATAATCACTCAGAAGAAAATACAATAAAGAAGATGCCACTTCTTCTTCCACCTCAAAGGCTTGCCACACCTCAAGACCTTCTTCCCTCTCTCTCATGGTCACAACAATCAACTCCAATATAGAATTGATGTTCACTCCACCAGTCAGTAACATGCTGCCAGTACACCAAGTACACAACCGTACTCCAAGTAGATCTCTCGCTCTCTACTGCTACCTACAAATCACTAGACCTTACTCACCATTGTAGATCTCCAAATGTGGTCCTGTACACCTGCTGACCAAGATCATACATATACGAAGAACCCTTTTGATTCTCCAAACCAGCACCCACACTTGGTACTGTGGCACTAGGAGGAACACACCATTGCTCTCCTCTCTCTGAAGGAACTTATTTTTCTCTCTTACTCTCTAGCACTTGTTTACAATACAACCCATGAGTCTATTATATGGATCTCATGCTTACAATTATTAGACTATCTTAACTACAATAATTAGACACCCAACTCAAGACTATAATTAGCCTTTAACATGCAAACTAATAGTCCAAAAATAGACTCTCTAGAATCCACATGCAAGCTGCATGCTCACACACAGGTTGCCGACGTCAGCTCCTCCCTGACTGATGTCAGCTGACTTGTAAATGACGTCGGTTGCTTCTGCCCTACTATCTGACCGATGTCGATTGCCCTGTAACTCGTTCTAAAACTCTCTGCAACCTCCACAACCTCTGTAACTCCTCTTGTTTACATCTTGGTGAAGCTTTTAGCTCCACAACCTAACACTGAGATCCTATTTTGAGGGTTAATGTAAGCACAAATCAAGACAATAGGGGTTTTAGATCATGCTATCATACTTGACCTAACCTAGTTTTTCCCCCTTTTAATTTTGATTTGTTTATTATTTTGTGTGTGTAGATAGACCTAGGGTTTAAATATTAAATAAACTCTAAAGTGAGATCTATTGATATTCAACATCTAAAATTTCATAGGTAGGATCACACAAGAATAGTGGAAAGAACCCAAAAAAACAAGTCTTTATGATTAGTTTGGACAATAGCATTGAAAGAGGACAACAATGTTAGATCCCAGGGTGTCCTATTTTCAGAGATCCTATCCTTTCACAAAAGGAAAGCTAGATCTAGGTTATTGACATCTTCCCAATCTTTCACAATAATTTTCAAGCTTTGAAACAATTATCTCAATTTATTTTTATAGATAAGTTAATTATCTTCCCTATGTAATTAATTTGGTCAAAATCTATATTTTACTATATTTGATTAGATTTTACCCATTTATCTAGAACATTTTTTATTTAGTAACTAGACCCTAGTTTACCAAAAATAATAAAACATTTGGTGAAATTGACTTACTTCGAACAAATTTTAAACCCTAGGTATCCTTAGGGTTTTTTCTTCATAATTTTGTAAAAAATCAATTTCAAATTTTTTATTTTTATATAATTTTTTGTGCATTTATTTTATTGAAATTTATTTTAGAATTTAAATCATTACCATAATTTTAAAAAATTCTAAAACCCCAACCTAAAACCCTATATTTCCAATCTAGGTCTTCAAACCCCAAGCTTGCCTCCCTTACAATTTTTAGATAAAATTTTTGGAAATTGTTTGGAGTGTTAAAATATTTTCAAAATCTCTATGTTAGAAGTTATTTGTGCAAAAATTTAATTTCAAATTTTAGATTTTTGTATAAATTTTTGTGTATTTATTTTATTCAAATTTATTTTATAATTTAATTTATTGCAATAATTTTCAAAAATTCTAAAACCCCAACTCAAAACCCTAGATTTCCAAACTAGGTCCTCAAACTCCAAGCCTTCCTTACAATTTTTAGATAAAATTTTTGGAATTTTTGTAAATTGTTTGGATTGTCAAAAATATTTTTAAAATCCCTATATTAGTAGTTATTCTTGAATTTATTAGTTTAATATTACTTTTAAATACTCTCTTTGGTGAAAGAAATAAAATGGATACTAAGGCACTTCTTCCCTCTCATCCCCTAGATCAATTTCTAAAATTTTCTCATAAGTATTATAATGAATAGAAAAATTTGTAAAATTGCACATAAGTTAAAAATGTGGAAAATGTATCATTTAAAATGAAGACATTTACTATTATTTTAATGAGTAATATGATGATACATATGAAAGTGACAGTGAAGAAAAGGTATATGCATATTCTTCTTTCAAACCTATCTCTTTTCTTCCCTCTTCTATAGAAAATAATTTTGATAAATGGGAAAGGTAATTTTCACCTCATTCTCCTATGCACAATGCACTAAATGAAAAAATTAGTCATGTAATTCCAAATTAATCTCTCATTTC
This sequence comes from Torreya grandis, assembly GCA_037957365.1. Classification (NCBI taxonomy): domain Eukaryota; kingdom Viridiplantae; phylum Streptophyta; class Pinopsida; order Cupressales; family Taxaceae; genus Torreya; species Torreya grandis. Next base: position 439,279 of record JARHVA010007297.1, on the reverse strand, counting down.
TGATAACTTTCTCTCTCTATTCAAATTACAACAATATAAATGCAATAGATTCAAATTGTCAATGCATAGTTAAAACGATACATCTCATGTTCTTAACTCTACTTTGTCATCTGAAACAAAGGAAAAATAATGTTTAAATGATAAATCTCTTATTTTTACTTCTCATATTGAAAATGAAAATCAAGCATGTAATCCATTCAAGGATAACATAGATGCACATAATATTCTAATTTTACATGATAATTTATTGCATATTAGAAAAGAAATAACATATTCTCTTTTCCCTCTCCCTAGTGATCATGTAAGTGATAATGAATATGATAGTGAACATGCAAATGAATATAAAAAAGAAAATAAATATGAATAAAACTTTGATTATGATAATGCATGGAATAATGATGACTATTATGCACATATTGAAGAATAACATTCATCTCATGCTTCTAAATATTCTCTCACTCCTCTCAAACATAATACACTACAAAATGTTGTTTTTACTTATACGCATGATTCTATTTCAAATGATGCACATGACAATGATAACATCACATATTCTACTCAATTAGAATGCGATTTACTAAATCATAAAGATACCAATGAATCTCCAAAGCCACCCCTACTACAATGGCACCTATTTCTCACTCCTCACCCAAAGAGAATGGTAGCCCACATCACTATACTAAGGTCCAAGTTACCATTCCTCCAAAGCTTCAAGTGAGCATACCCACTCTCTATGATCTAATTACTAAATGTAACATTCCCATGGATAAAATAAATTATTAGATTCAATGATTAAATGAATAACTTCAAGAAACTAATAAACCATCCCATAAGATTATTTATTTGATGCATGTAGTTGGTGAATTAAAATACCAAGTACATATCCTTACTTTAGAAAAAAAGGCTTATAAGTCTTAGATGGATGTCAATGAATTACATGGTAACCCTCTTCTGCATAAATTTGTCAAAGCTCCATTTCCTAAGAATTTATAGATACCATCATTGCCTTAATTTGATAGAATTGTAGATCCATTCGTACACATTCAATCCTTTCAAAAGGCTTTATCATCTCATACGAGTCATTTGATTCTACTTAAGTTATTCCAGTAGACACTAGTGGGTAATGCACAAAATTGGTTCTTTAATCTATTCCCTATAGATTCCTTACATACATATGATGATTTAGAGGAGACATTTATCAGATATTACATAGAAAACATAGGCCCTTATGTCACATATGAGAAACTTGTTGCATTGCAACTGAATAATTTAGAGCCAGTTAGTGATTATATCTTATGATTCAAGACTCAGACATAAAGATTGATTTATAAACCAATAGATTTATAGATTCAACATACATTTATTAAGGGGATTCACCAACCCCTCTTAGAGCATATATTATATTAGACAAAGTCCTCTTTTTGGCACTTATGTTATATAGTTCTAGCCTTGGAGAAGAAATTTGGATTGATTAAGTTAGATTAAATTGATCATATTAATCTAGATTTCATAAGATTACCTCAATATATAACTCCTATCATACAACATCCACCATGTCTAAAACAAGATAGAAGACCACAACCAAAAAACAACCAATTAAAAACATAAATCTAGTTTTTAGAGCACCACCTATATTGTGCACTATAGAGAATAGTATTAGGGAACCAAAATAGTTTGATTTAGAGAAGGATATCCCATATGCCATATTATCAACACTACTAGATAGGAGGTTAATCACATTGCCTTCTACTTATCAAGGAGATCCACATCTATTACATAGATAGCCACATTGACCCTTTTGTAACTATCATCGTATCTTTAGACATAGAGATAATGATTGTTATAGACTTAGGGATTACATTAATAGATGTGTTGATAATGGAATCATAACATTCACACATGGGGCACCAAGATCTCCTCCATCATGGAACCATAGGCCTCATTCATCCATGACTGACTCACCCTAGGACATTCCTACATAGGAATCATTAGTCACTCATCATAAAATTAATGTGGTTTTTAGGATAGAGCCTCATAGGAGATCTCCTATCCCACCTACTTATAAGGTTAGGAGACTAGTACAATGAGAGAAGCCTACATACAATAGTGTAGTCTGAGAAGCACATACTGTAGTTCTATAAACATATATAACATAGTCACAAACACCACAATAGAGTACCATTATAAATATATATTCACTATAACTGAGTTTTTAGGGTCCTATCTCACATAGCAACCCACTACGATTAAGATTAGATGAACCCACATCATAGAGTACCAATCCTAAGAGATATTCACTATGGATAAGTTGTTAAGTACCTATTTCACATAGAAACCCACTAAAATTGAGATTAGATGAACCCCCATCATAGGTTATAATTCCATATTGATCTTTTGTTGAGTCATATGCATTACAAAAAAGGTCACAAGGTGTTATTTCACATAGAAATCAACTATGATTATAGATAGATGATCCTACTTCATAGCTTATAGGTTTAGTTACACATCCATTATGATTACATCTTACAAAGTCTCCACATACATCTAAAATTAGTGTACTATAAATAGTATCAGATATAGGGCATGTTCTTACATAACATGAGTAGTATGGGCACATGTTCAATTGGTCATCAGGGTGAAGATAGTGATATAACATAAAGTGATACAACACACATACCTATTGGTATCAGTTTATAGTTTCACTTAGTGGGTAATGATGGAGCCAAAGAACTAACTAACCTTTGTATTCTTGAGCCACATACTTAGAGGGATTAGACACATAGTCCAAACATTGATTAAAACACACATAATCACATAGCTTCACTAAGTGGGAAATGATGCAGCCATAGGGATAGCATTTATATTCTTGAGCCACTCTTAGGGAATTGATCACAAAATGATATTAATAGAGTCATATCTTACATCCCCTTGTACTAAAAAATAACATTCATATTTCCAAAAAAACATACCTAGCCAAACCAAATTATCCAAATCTTGATTTTACCAATGTCCTATTTTACTAATCTTAAACCAACTCACCTTACCAAATCAATTTACAAATTATCAAACAACATAGTTTTCTCACTTGCATATGATTCAAAAATCAAACATTAGAATCATACGTAATCATATCAACAACAATAAAATCACATCCCAAAAAAAATTTTACCAAACATATGCAACCTCAACATCAATACCAAATAAACCATTTTCAATAAATATACTAATATACTCCAAATTCCATAACACAATATGCATGATTCAATATCAAAGCAAATATCCATGTGTGTTTGTGTGTGTGTGTGTGTGTGTGTGTGTGTGTGTGTGTGTGTGTGTGTGTGTGTGTGTGTGTGTGTGTGTGTGTGTGTGTGTGTGTGTGTGTGTGTGTGTGTGTGTGTGTGTGTGTGTGTGTGTGTGTGTGTGTGTGTGTGTGTGTGTGTGTGTGTGTGTGTGTGTGTGTGTGTGTGTGTGTGTGTGTGTCTGTGTCTGTGTCTGTGTGTGTGTGTGTGTGTGATTTTTCAATACATATACATTATTATCAAGTAAAATAAATCATGAATGGGAATCAATCCCTCACTCTCACTCTAACTCACACTCTCACTCTCTCCACTAGTGCTAGTCCCATAATCTAGCCTAGTAATCAATGGCCCTGCTCCTCCTTGAGATACCACATACCTCTTGCAATGACTCTCTCACTCCAGTAGCTAACCATACTCCTCATGTAGGTTCACATATCACCTTTAAACATCTATATATTCATCCATTATCCTCATGTTAATAAATCAAAAATTTGGTGGGGGCATCTTATGCCTATCCAACTCTACTCTTAGTTATACTCTCTTTCCTTCTACCCTAACATATGTAGTTGTCACTATAGTAGCCCTATCAAAAATATGGGTATGAATACTGGTCATGACCATCATTATCTTTATCAACCCTTCCACCACATCATTCAATATATGTCATGTGAGCTCTTGGAGTGTCGACTAGATTATTGTCTCCTAATACTCATCATCTCCACCTCCTCCCCTAGTTTTTGATCCACCTTAAGCACCTGCTAATTCAATTATACACATAGTGTGATATTATATTAACTATATACCTTGAAATTAAACTCAAAAAATCATCAATTTATACACAATTCAAAATTAATCATTACTTACCTTGCATTATCTATATCATCTCAGGATCCTCATACTCTAGAGCATCCCCTCTATCAATAGGGTATAATAGAGCCCACCGATGCCTCACCCACCACATGGTATATGTATTTTTACATATAAAATCATTCACATTAATAATATATATAGTTATATCCCATAAATCCAAAGGTAATGGTGTAAACTCAGCCTCAGTAAGTAATGCATGAGCTCCCACCCTTGTAGATGCTTGAGCACTCCTCACCCACACCCACACTTTTGGGGTCACATCTTGTGGTACCCTAAACTATCTATTCATGCAATTATATTGAAATCACACATATTATCTAACCTAGTGTTCATCTATAATATCTCACTCTCATATATCACAACTAGACTCCATCCTCTACCTAGCTAGGAAATCCTTTGTAAGGCCTCTATATGATGTCAATAACCACCAATATATCTATCACCTACCTATAATAATCCATATTAAGGAATAAAATAGATAATTTACTCATCCACCATTCCTCAAATGGATATGGAGGTTCCCACTTCTCCATCGATAATCATATTGGCCACATAACCATTATGTGATCATAAGACCAATAATGTAATAAGGTCACTACATTCAATCAACCACTAAATGCCTCCTATGTAAACATGTAGAGATCCATGTATAAGTGGGCTAGCATAGTCTTCCCCCATGAGAATATAGTGTGAAATACCTCCACACTATGCACAATCATGTGCATCTTATATGAAATAGACACTTAACTCCCATCCCTAGCAACAAATGATGCCAATAGAATAACCAACCACTTACATAAGTGCAAAACACTAGACTACATAATAATTGATAGTAATACATAATTGTCACTTCATCTCTAATGAATACTTGAGGGAACACTAAAAAATATAAGGATGCACGATCAATGGCATCATTATCATCCTATATTATCACTCATTTCCCACTAACTAACAAATGAAATATGTGATACACATCCTCAAGAGTCATAGTCATCTCCCTTGTTTAAAGCTATAAAGTACATGTATCTACATTACACCTCTCACATAAGGTGGTAATCAGATAATCTGACTACACCATGCTTAGTTCACAAATATGACCTAATCCTACCCTATCCATGATAGCCCTCTCATCAATAGATAATGGTAAAATACTTAATGTCTCCATCACCTAGCCCCTACAAAACTCCCTCATCCATACCTCACCCTAAAAAACACCAAAAATAACATATATATCAATCAACAATGCCAAATAAAAAGTCAAAATAGAACAATAGTCAACAACAAAGCAACAACATTGAAAAGTTAAGCCTATATGATAATAGTGCTAGATATAGGAAAACAACACTAGATAACAACACTACAACCTAAACAGGAGTGATTAAACCTAGACAAGATCACTAAATGTAGGATAGGAACAATAGAACTAGAATTTTTTTCCTAGACTACTTTAAAGATTTTAAAAACACATAAAACAAGCATAAAAATAGATAAAAATCAAGTGTTTCAGCTACTTACCAGGTTAACATCACCACCAGCCTAAACCTAGGCTACCAACTACTCAACCCAGATCAGGGTAGGGGATCATCTCCTTAGAATCTCTTTCACTCGAAAGCTCAAGATCTTAACCTAGTTAATGCACAAATGAATAGAGTATCAATCCAACTTCTTATATTAACCAACATTCTCAATCAAAGTAGAATACCATTTTGCCCATAACTTGAACCCCATAACCCCATTTTTCAAATCATTTTCTTCTATGGAATCATGGTAATGATACCTTCAACACCACTAAAAATTAACTATGTTTCTACCTCATCTACCTACTATGGCATGATCATCTCTATATTTATCTTATACTTAGACACATACCTTGGTCATCACCAATCAAAACTTGTTCCACTTTTAACAATTTAGACTAATCAATCAAATAACCTTTCAAGCTATTCAAAACATGCCAACCTTATTTCTATTATTATGCCACTAGTCATCACTTTTTCCATGACCTCCTCTATCACAAATTTCATCCCTCTCCCTAAAAAGGGGGCATCATTCTTACTATTCATATTTCTATACTCACCCATCATACCCATCCACATTCATAGGTAGATACACCATGGTTCTTACAAATATAATATTTAGACTATCAAATTTGGCTTAGATTGGTTGAGATATATAGTGATTAAAATTATATGGGTCACTCAACATTAATCAAGGCATTCAAAGGGATATACCTTTAGGTTACAAATACATAGACTATTTAGATATAATAGCTCAAATCATATAGATCCATAATGATTTTATCTTACAGGTACATAGACTATTCAAATACAATGGTTCATATTATATGGATTCATAGTGATTTTGATATAGATATAGACTTAGATACTAGATTTGGGGGAATGTACTTACTACACATCTCACACATACAACTTCATAAAGCATGACATAGTTTATAAAATTAGATAGTGGACTAAAGGAATAATGCAGAACATAGTGTTTTGGTCTCTATTTTTTCACATGATGCATGGAAATATATGTAATTTCACATATGGTTATATAGATCAACAAATTATACAAATGCAACACTCACATACCAATTTTGGGGGCACGACATAGATGTTCATATTCTTCATCACTTAGGATTATAGAGAAGGAATGGCAAGACATGTCATTATATTCTTGCACATTAACTATATTTTTAGATTACACCCAAATATACCAAGGTTTTTACTAGGTTGGACCTCATGGTCATCTAAAACGGTTAGTCCATTACATTACCTAGACCCAGACTACACAATTTTATGTAGGATAGAGGATAGACATTAGTTTTAGGCCTCCAAGAATTTCTTAGTTCCAGTTCAGATATTTAGAGTGGGATAATGATAAATTTTGATATTTATAACATACATACTTTATACACACATTCTAAATAACATAAACTTATGTGTGATATAGGACATACATTTTTTTGGGCATCTAATCATTCCTCATTTTTTAACTATATTCAACATAGGGGGCAATCATTTTACTCCTTCTCCATGTTACATGGATTCTACAATCCAATTTAGTATAGGGGGCATCCATTCTAGGGATTCCTTCTTTTTCCAAGCACTATTCAACTCTCCATCCACTTTCCTAGCCAAGAACTGAGTTGGACCTTCATAACACATTTATCTCCACATAGGTAGGTTTAGGTACACATGTTCCTTTTATTTATTTTACTATAGTATTTCATTTCATTACATCACTATAATAAAAGGGGGTAAATGTATATAGCTTAATGTGGTCAAGAAACCACACATATCATGTCTTTTCATATTCCTTTTCACAAGAGACTTTGATTAAATAATATGAGCCTTGTTCACATTAACCATGTCTTTTATTTTACTTTTCTAGGTCTTATTTCAAGCCTGAGTCACATTGTTTCTCACTACCAATCATCTATAGCCTTATATATAGTCATTTTAGCTTAGTCAAACTCTATTTCCTTGGTCAATCTTATCCCCCCAAGTCTTGAACCTATAAGATAGGATTGTTGGGTTTGGATTATAGCATTAGACCCTATAGTGTCCCTATTTTGATGATCCTTTACTTTTGTATTTTAAGTCCCAATGGTCATTTCTCTTCACTCAAGAGGTCATGAAACCTTCTTAGCCTCTCTCTTAAGTTTTATTTATCTTTTTGATGTCAGCTAATGTGAATAAATCTCTCAAATTCAAAATAAAAAGTCTCCTATATAAAGGACTTCACAAGGAGTTTTATATCTAGCACTTACTACTTTGACACAATACATAATTAAAAATAAATCAATGTTATAGCTTAGCATTCTACATCACACATATATTTTCATGCTTGATCAAGGAAGGACATTAGTGAAAGTTCATTCTTGCATATATTTTGCACATTTATTATGCATGTTCCCTAAGGGAGAACTAAATTTGATCTAAGACCCTAGTTCGAGGGTTAATGTAGGTAGCAATTAATATAGTAGGGGTTCTAGATCATGTGATCATGATTCCCCTAACCCAATTTTCCCCCTTTTTATTTTGATATGTTTATTTCTTTTTATGTGTAGATAGACCTAAGGTTTGAAGATAAAAATAGCTCTATAGGGAGATCCATCAACATTCAACATATAAAATTTCATAGGTAGGATCACACATGAATAATATATAAAACTTAGAAAAATAAAGTCTCTTTGAGTAGTTTGGATAAAATCATCAAAAGAGGACAACATCGGACCCTAGGGAGTCCTATTTTTGGTGGTCCTATCCTTTCAAAAAATGAAAGCTAGATCTAGGTTCCTGACATCTTCCTAGTCTTACACAATAGTTTTTAGGCTTTGAAATAGTCATCTTAGAATATTTTTCCAAATAAGTTACTTATCTTCCCTATGTAATTAATTTGGCCAAAATCTATATTTTACTATATTTGATTAGATTTTACCCTTTTATCTAGACCCTTTATTATTTAGGAACTATACCCTAGTTTCCAAAAAATAATAAAACATAAACCCTTTCCCTATATTAAATACTCCTTTATGGAAGATACTCCTAATGAATCCCTTGAGCCTTCAAAAAAAATGGAGGTTCCCACATCCTAGGATCCTTTACTCCCTCTACTATATTTTTTCATACTTCCCTCAACTATTTTCCCTTAAGGGGCCATCATTCAACATGTATTTTTACTTCACACATGAAAGTGGCCTTCAAAATGAGATACCTACCTCTTTAGTGCTTTGGGAAAGACAAAGAACACCTATTTTTGAATTTTTAACCCAAATGGGAGACTCACCAACACAAATGGGAATCCACACCAGCCTCATCTTTGACTCATTCATGCACCACATTGAGAATAGAACCACATTTTGTGTTCCATCTCTTTAATTACTTTGATGAAGACAAGAAAGGGTGGTGAAAAGTCTTTAGCCTCATTTAGACCCATGTGCATGATTTCCATTCAAAATTGGACTCGTGTGAAAGGTGGGAGACTCAACAACCCAAATGGGAATCCACACCAACCTCATATTTGACTCATGCATGCACCACATAGGAAATGGATCAATACTTATACTATTCCCTCTTTTGGCATGGTTCTTAACAATAAATGTTATAAATAACCCCACTCTCCTTCACCCAAGGTTAAGTTCAAAGTTAGTCTTTGGTTATAAACATCTTGTTTCAGGTCTTTGAATGAGGTCATAATATTGGATATAATTCTAATCTTGAAGGAAAATAATTCAAAGCAACAAATCTCTATCGAAATTTCCATGAGATTCCTTCATCACATCATCAACAACATCAACTACATCAATAAACCTCAAGGTAAACTTATTTAGTTTTCTTTATTTAAATTATTTACTTAAGTCATTCCTTTAATTGCCTTGATCTATACACCTTAATACACTTTCCATCTTAATCCTTTGACTCCTTTAACAACTTTTCCATGGTAATTCCATTTACGTTCTTTTCCCTCTTTGCACCTTTGCCACCTTCACCCTCTTGGCCCCCTCATCCCTTTGATATCGTAGTTACATGATATTTTATATATTTCAACCATCCATAAATCTAATTTTATTATATAAATCAACCCAAACGAAACTATTATTTGTACCCTTATCAAACTACCGAACCCAAAACCACAACCTTACCTTAACCAATTTTTAGCATTAGTATAATCAAACTAGTTACTTCATTTTGATTAACTTAGCAAAGAATCTAAATTTATAAATTAATTGGATGTCATTTGATGTATTTTATTTAAATTTTATATTCATTTAAGTCAAATATATTTATTTTATCATTTTTACTTAAGTTATTTAAAGAAGGTAGATTGACAACCTCCTAAAAAGCTTTCGCTTATAGGATATAGCTCATGCTAAGCAATCCACCCAACTACTTGTCTAACCAACAAGTTTTGTGGTAGTGATTTATTATTTCAGGTCATTATTCCATAGAAAAAGAGTATTTCTCAAAAATTATAGATTCAAGACACGTGCATTCAATAGGTATTCCTTTAAACACCTTTCTTAACAAGTTGTTTCATTTTACACTTAAGAAAAAGTGAAAATTAGATAGAAATATTTTGGCACGCTCAGTGGGACACTTGAAATTTATTGGGTTATTAGATGTTTTACAACATTTATAATATCATTAGTGAAATTCATTTAGTTAAATTCTTATAAAATTAAGCTTCTTTCTTTGGAGAAAAAAGGATTTAGTTGCTTTTTTTTCTAAAAAAATTAAGTTTTATTGCATTTATAAAAAGAAAGAAAAGATAATTCATCTTAGGATTATGATTTCATTTTCATGTTACATTTAGGTGAATTTTATTTACTCTTTTCTTGATTTAAAAAAAAATCTATTAGTTAAAATTGAGTGCATCCATTGACTTCTTACTTGATTTTAGTTCATCTAGTTAAATTAAAAGCATTATGAATTAATCATAGTTCATAAATGTTACAAAAACCAAACCAATTGAAAAAAAAACATCAAAAAAATCTTGAGACAAAGCCCAACTAGGATTTCATCACCTAGCAGATCACCTTACCCTTTCTTGATTATCTTACTTAGATTTAATCACCAAGGGGATAACAAACTTGGTTCTCTAGCTGAGTATAAACTCTAGAAATTGGTACATATTGGCTAAGTTCCCACACTATATGTGGGATCATGAAGTGAGGGTATCAAGACCCAAGTACCAAGACAATATTAAAATCCAATAAAATCTTCTTCTTGAATGCGTAAACACAACTTGAAACCAAACATAGACTACCTTGTTTAGGACCTGTTTTACAAAACATATTTATTATTCATTCTTTATAAGGCATAAACTAAAAGAGATATAATTGAAACTCTAGGATTTAATGTATCTTAGTGTATGATTTTATTTCCTTGAATTATTTATTTTTTTTACTTCTTGTTTGAGGTGTGAGCTTTGTTTCTCTCTATTCTTCACATAGTCTTTACCAGACTACAAATTAAAGAATCAAACCAACTACGAACCTATTTTATAATACCTCATCTACACTACCTTATTTAATGGTGAGATTTCCTATTTTCTCTCTTGGAGATCACAACTTTTCTAGGATCTTGGAGAGTAATCCTTTCATCTTAAAGTGGTACCTTGCATCGCAAGCCACTTATGCTCCCTTCCTTACCAATAATCAACCCAACCTTTTCTATAACCAACCTAATCCTATCTAAAACCTACCCAAAATTTTCTATAGCCAACCCAACCCTATCTAAAATCAACCTAAACTTACCTATAACTCATAAAACTCCAACTTCAACCAACCCATAAACTATCAACCTTCACCTGAACTACCACCTGAGTTTTTTCAATGATAATAGACTGGAAAGCTATATTAGAGTCAAAACTTGGGCCATATATTTATGATATCCATGATAAATCAAACCTCACTTAAAATCAACAAATGTCCTATCATCAACCATTTAATTATTATCATGCCCAAACAACAACCTATTAATATCTATCATCTCAATCACCCCATCTTTGTCAAAGCTTAGGCCATTTCCTCCAACCATCATATTAACCTCAACCGACCTTGTTAACCAAATCAATTTCATCATCCTTAACTGATCAACCAACCTATCAAACCAACCAACTTGTTAACCTATCAAAACATCTAGCCTCTTCAAGACAACCAAATAACTTACAAATAGTTTCATGCCCTAATGTGATAATTGAGACACTAGTACACCCTCTTCTAGCCCTTAGTAAACCTACAACTAAAGAAACTATAATAAGACCAACTTTAACCAATCCACCTGTTGACCAAGTAGAACCTTTGCAAATTTCCTTACAAACAATAATTAAGGAAACCAAACAATATTTTCCACTTCCCCTTTTAGTGAATAAAATCCAACCATAATCCTCTCACACTTATGAGGTGCACATGATCAATGTCGTTATTGATAAACCTATTACTACTACTTCTTCCACCCCACTCATTGAAGTGGGGGAATCACTTCCCATTCTTTTAGATGATAAAACAAAGGAAGCAACCACTTATTTCCTTTCACTTGACATGATTACACCTTCCTCCCTCAACATAGACTCACCCACTCTTGCTTTGAAAATCATTCCTTTAGAAGAGGTCACCTCATCCACTCCATCCATGGAATAAACATATTCTTTAAATTTTGATCCTTCCACCAAAAACATAGATGGGGAAACCATTCCATATTCTCCACCCATGGTTTTAATCTTTAAAATTAATGACAAAGGAACCAAACCTATCTAAAATCCATTTTCTAGGCTAATAAAAATATTAGAGTTCACTTCTCAACCCAATCTTGATAGAGCCACTTTCTAGCATCATCTTGGCCTCCCCTATTAAAAAAAAAGAACCCTTAGCTTCACTTGAATCCACCCTCAAACTAATCACTACCTCAACCCCATCCTTAGATACTCCATCCTCCAAAACCATATGGGATCCATCTAACCCACTTCCATCTAAAATTGTTAAATATCCTTACACCTCTTTGACCAAACCCATCAAGAATCTAGGAATACTTCCTATTCCTAGCATAGCTCACCGATATTTGAAATTAGACCTAAATCCATCAAGTCTATCAAATAAATTTTTTAATAAACTTATTAAAAGGGAAAAATATCTTAAACCATCTCAAAATAGACCCATTCCCCCCCTTATCTTAAATATTCTACTTTTAAACCAACCAAGCAACCCCAACCTAACCAATCTACTAAAAACATTCCATAACCAACAACTTCCACAGTGAAGCCTAATCCTAATAAGGCTCCCACTCTAAAGCCCAAAAATCCATCACCCCCAATGCCTTTACTTGAATCCTATTCAACCATTTTACAAAGGTTGTTTCAAAACTCCTTAGATTTACCAGCTCTCAAACGTTTCCAAACTATCACAAATTTTGACCCTTCACATCCTCAACCAAAATGGTTTAATGCCAGCTTAGTCCATGCATACCACAGGACACCTGGACATGACACATAGAATTTCAAATCTCTCTAACCACTCATCCATAAATTATATGAGGATGATTTGATATCATATGAACCTCCCTTAACCAAGCCATCCCAACCTAACTAACAAACCAAAACTACCCCATTAACCATAACTTTCACAATAAAAACTAATTTTAGGAAGGCTTCCAAAACTAAAAACCTATCACGTTCAACAAATTTTCATGAATCATATTAAACCATTTTACAAAGGTTATTTCAAATGTCTTCCTTAACATTACCACCTATCAAAACTTTTGACCCTTCATACCTAGAACTATCATGGTATAATGGCCACCAGGTGTGTTCTTACCATAAGATATTTGGCCATGATATAGAGCATTGAAAGGATATTAAAACCATTATCCACTATATTTATGACAAGGATAATATGTTATTTAATTAACATCATTTAATCCCATTACCAATCTAACCATCAACCAAACCTACCTAGCACTTTCTTATTCCCCCATCCTCATCTAAGAGTGAGGAAGAACCAGAGTAACAAGATAAACCCAAAATTTATTTTATCCACACCATATATAGGGTTACCCACTCTCATTTTGAATAAAAGGATAAGGGAAAGGCTAAAGTGTCCATTATATGGACGTACCATTCAAACCCTCAACATTCTAACCAAACCTAATCACAAACACCTTCAGTTTGGGATCTTTCTCCCACCCATGCAAAGAGTAAACTTTAGGAACTTTCCTTCCACGAGGCTTTAAAAATTTATTAACTTCAACCATACCTTAACCATTAACTAAAATAACCCTTGGATTTTTTGCCTCAACCTATCAACCAAACCTATCCATCAACCCAACTTGAACCAAGTAGTATATCAAATTGGGGAAACCCATTTGGACACCACCTAAGCTATTTGGGTTTCAAATTCTCCCATAAAACCATTTGAGATTACCCTTCTCTATAAAACCTAACCAACCATCCTATTATCACTCTAGAGTGTACCTTTCTTGAAGATGTGAAAGCACACACTCACTCTAGGTGATACAATTGGAACTTCTCAGAGTGTGGGTAACTCTTTGATGAGAATAACCTCTAAAGAGGGATAGTTCCCTTTAGATTTTTCAATAAATTTGACTACTATGATTTTTTGGGTGAAAAGGGATAAGGAAACTAAAATGGGAAATCCTATCTAATGGGGTGATGCACCTAAATTGTTCAAATCCTCTAAAGTTACTAAAATCAATGCACACATATAATCAAATGAAATATATATTTATGTCCTTAAGAAAAAATGTTTTAGATGAAGGGTTCAATACCTCATCAAATGAATTAAAAAAGGGTGAGATAAAAAAATATGAGTGAGGAACAAACCTAAAAAAGGATTAAAATCTCACTTATATGTTGATGCGCAATCAAATACACATTATTCTTTTTTTCAAACTCAGATTCAAAACAAAAATTTCTTTATTGGTCACTAGTCCATCTTACCATTTTCTTCTTTAAACTTTAGGGATCCTTATAAATGGCTTGATTAAGCGAATAAATAAGCTTTTCAAAATATAAAATATCCTTAAGTGTAGTTATAAAAATGGAAAGGGTTAGTCTTGGTTAATTAACTCAAGACTTAACACATTTCAAAATGTTTAGAATATTCAATAAAATCTTTTCCCTTTACAAAAATTGCATGCCTCTCCAAAATTTGGCATAGAAGTATGATGGTGGGGCCAATTTTAAAGGTTAAAATAAGTAATACAGTCTCTAAAAAACTTCAAACATTCATCAATCCAAGGTTGGCATAGAAGTGTGGATGGTGGGCCCATTTATAGTCAAACTTCTCATTTGCATGGAATACTATGCCAAATCTCTAAATAAAGAACTCCATTTGATTTATTTGAAAGCTAAGTTGGAAGAAGAGATTATTTCCCTTTGCATGGAAAACAAGTAAGATGTATTAAAATCTTGTCTTGTCAACTCCAGCTCAAGATCAATCAACCTCCAATGGTCTTCACTTGCATGTAAAGCTATGACATATCTTGGATGGAAAAATCCGCTAGAACTTCCTACAATTTTTAAAACTTTGGATTGCATGAAAACCAAGGAGAAGCATGATTTTCATCAAACATGTTGACTAAATATTTGACCAATCCATTATAAATAGCCTTGGCTTTTATGGATAAGGATCCTGATGAGTGGAAGATATATTTAGATTGAATTCCTTGTTATTTCTTGGCCTTCTACTCTCAATTTTTTGTTTCTATGTATGCATTTATTTTTTAATGTTGAGTCAGGCATTTGTTCCTTTCATTTTTGCTTAGTCAATTTCCCATGAAAAAATTGTATGTGGGAATTGTTTTAGACTTATTCATTTGGACTTTATTGCCTCTCAAACTTTTATTGTCTCAAAATTTATTGTCTTGAAATTTATTATCTTATATTTTTCTTCTTTCCCTTGGTTATTTTCCTACAGGAATTATTGATTTAATTATTTATTCCTTTGAATTTTCCTTGGTTCTTTTCCCATGGACAAATTATCTGTGGGAAATATATCTCAACTTACCCTTCAGAATTTGCTTTTGGCTCTCTAGGATTTGCCTCTTCTTTGCTTCAAACAAAATTTTTGAAGGAAATGTTTGCTTCTAGATTTATTCTTAAATAATTTATGAAAGAAAGAGCAATTATAGTGTTTATAAGTGACCCTTAGAAAGTATAAACCAATCCTTCATAAGCTTGGAAAGTAACATTCTTGAAGGGCACATACCCTTTGGGCTTCTTGAAAACATTCTTTGAAATCTTGAAGTGAACCTTCTTGAAAGGCAAATAACCTTCAAGATTCTTGTTGAGTGACCTTTCCAAAAATTTCCTTCATCAAATTCAATATGCCCTTTGGGCTATTTTTGAATCTAATTTCCCAAAGGGTACATACCCTTTGAGTTTTCTATGAATGAAATTTCCCTTTGCAAAAGGAATCCCCTTAGAATTCGAAACTGGCCCTCTTACCTTTCAAGAAAAATAAAAGTTTCCTTTTGGCCTTTTTTAAGTGACCCTCCAGACTTTGTATTTTGAAATTTCTTGAAGGGTACATACCCTTTGAGATTTTGTAAAAGGTCCTCTTCATAAAAATTGGAAAGTCCTTCAAACTTTGAATCTATCCCTTGAAACTTCTATTTTAAGCTTTCCTAAAGGGCACATATCCTTCAATATTTTTTAATAAACCTTCCTAAAGGGAACATACCCTTTGGGTTTCTTGAATTGCACTTTTTCCCTTCACCAAAATGTCCTTTGTAATTTTGTCAGACTTCTTGAAAATTCCTTTGAAATCTCTTTTCCCTTTGACAAAAAGTCTGAGGAAATTATTCTCACTCTTATCCTAAATAAATTTTGAGAAGACAACACTTGGGAAAGAAAACACTTAGTGAAAAGTTAGAAAAAATAAACCTATACTCTTGCTTCTAATCCCTTGTAAGTGAATCTATAGGCTCATAAGTCTAATCTTAAGGATGGTTTTAGATTTATTAACTCTTCATTAGTTCTGATTATGGCATCACATGTTTTATAACCTAATACTCATGAATGACTATCACCCTTGGCACACAAATCCTCCTTGAAAACAACTAGAAACCCTTAAAATAACAAAAACCTTCTTGATTGGGACATCTTATGGCAACTGTAAGTTAATTTTTGTATAGGAATATTGGTTAATGTTTCCTAACCCTTTTGAAAACATAACCACACCCTCCATGTGCCATGTACAAAATCACTTCACCACCATATTATTTAACCATTTGTGATTAAACCTTTCAAATTAGAACTCCATACAAAAAAGATTTATATATAGCCCTAAAAATGACCTATAGAATTATATTTTTGGTGACTAGATGTAGGTGCATATGATGAGTAACCCTATATAAGGCCTTTTGAACCTGAATATGCCTTTTTCCATGACACTTTTATCCACTTTACAAAGTCATTCCTCCTATCGGACTATAGGTTAAATTTATAACTATATGTGATATTTTGAGTAGGAGATATGCTTTTTGAACATGTTGTAGGTGTTTTATGATTGATTAGACTGCAGCTCATCTATGACCTTGAAGAAGGCTCAAAGGCAAATTTGATCATCATTTTTCTTCATGGTTTCTTGATCAGTCCATTAGCAAACATGAACCATACGAGAAAAATCATTTCCACCTTTTAACCGTCATCTTTGTGCTTGTCTTTCACCCTATAAATGGGTTGTTCATGTATTCTCCTCACGATCATAAGCACTTATCACTAAATCTTGATAAAGACCTTTCTCACTTGATTATGTAACATTGTTGTAGGTCATTATCATGACTATATTTTATGCTTTACTACCTACATATCCCTTTGTTCATGCCTTTAGACTATAATTCACCAGTTTAACCAGTTGCATAGGGAATTTGATGTTTTGAGAAAGTTTTGAATAGTAGGGGTAGTAATTTGTCCTTGATAAGCCAAATTACTAACACTTACTTCAAACCTTGGGACTTCAATATTGGAGACCTCATCCTAAAGGAAAACCAACATAGAAAAAAGTAAATGAGGCAAATTTTCTTTTAATTGGATTGAACCCTACATCATTACCCATAAATATGGATCAAGAGCTTATCTTTTGTCCTCTCTCAAAGGCAAACTAGAACCTAAACCTCTCAATGCTTCACATCTACATCCATTTTTATATTAAAGAAGGATCAAGATCACTTATTTTGTCTAACTTAAGCTCACCCTTTGATTAAAATATTTTAACCTTCACTCATCTCTCTCCTCTCCTTTTGATGATAATTGATTACAACATAGAACCATGTGATTAATCATCACAATTATAGCCTAATCCTAAATGTGGATACCATGGCTCTACCCATAGCATGGTTCTCATGGGTACTCTTCATCTCTAACAAGATGGAATCCCATGGTCATTATCTCTAAAAATCACACCCTTTCACATATCATTGACCTTCTTGTGTTAAAGTTTTGCCCTCATAAAGGTAAACCTTTGAACCTAGTTAGACTTGTCCATGTCTAAACACATTGCAGCATGAAACAATTTGGGTAGAAAAACATTATTTGGGTCAATATCTTAAGCATTGTAGATTTCTCCCTCGAAGGAAATCTACCCAAAAACAAAATAAAAATTACCAAATATAAGGTAGACTGCTCCCTTGAAGGATAACTATCAAGAGCATTAAACAAATCCAATAAACTTAGACCACTCCCTTGAAGGATGGCTAAGTCAAATTTATAAATAGTAGAGAAATTTATTAGAATATTCTTGCATCGATCAGCTTCCCATATATAGTAATAAATAAAAAAACCCACTATCACAACAAAATCTAAAGCTACAATCGACTCTCAAGCAACATAATAAGCTGGATGATGCAATTGACTGTCACATGAAGACTTCCCACATTGATTAGTCTACATTTATCATATGACATGGACTTGTTTATTACCATTCTTAGGCCACCTATAGAAGTGGAAAACTAATTCACATGAGGTTATCATACATATCACCCATTACCCTTCACACCACCTATCACCCATCTTCCCTTTAGAATATCTATAAATCAAGGGATTTATATCTTGACACCTTGTGATCAAGAAAACTTTTTTTATCAACTCACAACCTTCATGCATAGTGTTTAAAGGGATTATATTCACTAAGTTGATCCCACTTCGGGTTTGTTTTTAGTCCTTGTCAAAAATAAAGTATTGTGCACTATTCTTAATGTGCTTGGTTGATGTTTTCATCACTAATTTTAACATCTAGTGTTGTAACAATAATAATCATTATTTTTACATTAAGTGAGATTATAAAAATCATAAACATAACCATAACATTCATAAGTATCCACACAACCTTAATCATGATAACAATTGGCCAGTGACATCTAACACATTTTATACATAAAAAACTATGTAATATTTTATTTAGGATGTGAGGAGTTGCATGGCACATAAAAAGCTATCAAACTATCCATGCTTCACCTAATACCCCTACATATATTATTTTCCTCCCTAATCACTAGGCTGATTATTTGGTGACTCTAGATTTGTGTTTAACCATCCCTCTACTTGATTGCTCCTTGAACTATCATCCATAACATTCCTTATCTTAGTTTTTCCTAAAGGGTGTACTTTTTTCTCCTCTTAAACATTCATCCCCATAGGGTGAGAATCATATTCCACTCTAGGTCTTTCACCCTGATCACCTATCATAGCCATTACATCCTTTTGCTCTAGTTTTGATCGTATAGGTATCATTAGTTGTTGCATTAGCAAAAATCCCCTTGGATAGTGAGTGTTATTTACATAGATAAGATGAATGTCATGTTATCCATCCTTATATATTATGTATTTAAATTCTATCCTTCTTTATTTTTATAGAGGTAAGAGTTTAGGATCAATCTCAGGCCATGGGTGCCTTTCCTCTTGTTGTTGATCTAGCAGTACTTCTATTATCACCATTATATATTGTAGTATCTTGTAGATCCACACATTCACATATTGATTATTTTAGATCATGAGAGTTATTGATTATCTCCACCATTATTTTCATTATTTTCCATCTTCAAGATTATATAGTTCTCTACACTCTCTATAACATACAAAAATAAATAACTCAATGATAGACATTTGTCCTTATCAAAGTTCTTTAATTTTAATTTTGGCCATTCTTCCTCACTAACATGATTCTCTAGTGCACTAATAGGCTTAAGATGGTTGATTGTTTGGCTAAGTGACTTACTCAAAATTAATAACCTAGATGAAGTGTAGACTAGTGTTGTGGATGTTTAATGGGTGGGGCATTGAATAACTATGTGTTGGAGTTAGCCTCATCAATATATTCCTATATAAAATAGGCTAAATATCAATTATTAAAATAACATGGAGGATCATATTTTAATCCATTATTTTTATATAACATTAATTTTATGGTAGATAATGGCATACATAACTTTCCAATGGTAGGCTAAGTCCCTTCACATTAATCAATGTGTAAGGTAGAATGTGAAATAAACATGATCATTTCATCACCATCTTATCCTTGTTTGGTCATAGATCTCTCTTTATCTTCCCTTAAAATTCAAAATATATTATCTTTGGCCCTATTTGAAAAACAATTTTCAAAATTCAATTACTACAATTACTTGAAGGTTTACAAAAGTTTCTTACCTGGGCTATCAAAACTCTAAGTGGTGAACTTCAACCTACATAATGGGTCTTATAATATTCAATAAGACCCATTATCACAAATAAATAGGCTCAAGATTTATATCAGAAAGGATTAAATTATATTGTTATATATTATAATTAAAGTATAAAAAATAAAAAGGAGATACAAATCACACCTCATAAAGATGCCTATATATATTAGTGTGTGATGTAGGATAACTGAGCCAAGGGGTTAAAAATTATCCCTATAGTTAATTTTTTGCTATACACATGAAGAAAATATAATAATTTAAAAAATATGGGTCAATGGGAGAAGGGTAAGAAACACTTCTAAATGACCCTAACACAACTTTTTATCCATCATATAATTTGGGTTAATGTCATACAATATATGAATATGTGCATGAATCTTGCTACAATTACTACAATTACTTAAAAGTCACTAGTTCTTCTTAAAAATTATTTATAAATTTAAGATAATGTTACATAAAAAAATGAAAGTAATATTTATGTAATATTTTATCTTAAATATCCATAATACCATTATAACAAACTCTTCTTCACCTTCATGTACTGAGCATTTGAAAATTGCCTTCACTGGCTTACAACTAGCTAGTTAGAGGAATAGAAGAAACCTCTATCAAAATTTGGGCTTGTGAGATGTTACTAAGAATGGTTTTGAAATTATTAATTTTATATGATTTTTTTAATACATTTTTTAATATTAAATCCTTTAATGGAGTCTTCTTTAAAATATGCACATAACCAAATTTGACTAATAGTGAAAAAATTGTCAACATTCTTGACAATTTTGATGGGATGCTTGCCTACTAAATACTCAAGAACAGTAGATATATCCATTGGATTATGGAATAATTAAAATATAACTAAATATAAAACTTAAAATTTATTTAAAAAACTACAACACTTGTGCATAAGCACTTATTGAATTGAAAACTATAATAACTACCAACTAAAAAATGTGCAAGATAACACTGAGAAATGTAGAAACTAAAACAACTACCAAAACATGTGTGTAATATCACTTGATCCAAAAATTATAAGTTTTTTTTGAAATATATTTCAATAACATGAAAATAACACAATAACAATGATTTCTCTAAGAAGAGATATTTTATTACTCATAATTTTGCAGGCACTTTATATAGTAAATATTCAACATTACGAGGTTCACTAATTTATAGCCACTCTTCATATGTTCTCAATTACAATTACTAAAATATTGTCATGAATCTTGCATGAATCTTGACCCTTGAAAGTTGTTTAAATAATTTGGGTTAATGCCATAACTATATATGAACATGTGCATGAATCTTGCTCTGTAGGGCACAATTTTAGTCCTTATCAAAATTCTTTATTTATAATTGGCCATTCTTCCTCACTAACATGATTCTCCATTCCACTAATAGGGAAGGTCATATGATGTCATTGATTCCCTTAAATAGTATTCCCACTTGAAATAGTCATGTCTACTTACCTTTTGTGTAGACACATACCCCTCAGTCCACCTAGCCATTTCAATAAAGTTATCATGTGCCATAATGATTTCCTTTTGTCACCCTTGTAATCCAATCTGAATATGATGTCTTTGATGTTTGTACATCTTGTAATCCTTATGGGATTGATCACTATCACCTTTTCCTTAGTTTAAATAAATTGGCTTCTATCCATGTGTCACCACAATGCTCATGCCTCAAAATTTGCCACTATTATTGGTAATGGCAACTTATAAATCCTTGCCACTATAGAAACTCTTCCACTAGAGGTAGGCTACCATGAATTCAAAACAATACAATCACCTTCCTATCCCCTCTACCATCCTATTACTACCAACTGATTGCCAAAGGCTCAAAACTTTAGACCCTAAACATTGGGATTAATTTCATGAACATGGTAGCCTATTTTTTGTGCCAATTGAAAGTTCATCTATAGCTAGGGAATGATCAGCTTCTCCAACTGTGTATCTAATCTCTTGGGCCACATAACTTCTTAATGATTAGGATTGACCTAGTGGAACCCCAAGTTATTATTTCCAAGGAACTAAGACAAAATATGTAGATATGACCACCTTTCATCTAACCTACCCATGTAACTCTTAGATCAGGCACAATCTATCCTCTATCATTCACCACCCTACCAATTTTCTACCTTATAAAATCAACTTGTCTCATAGTGATGATGAACTTTCACCAACATGATTATATAGATCCTAATAGACACCCACCTCTTAAAAATTAGCTCATAGTGATAGCTACCATCACTATACTTATACCTTCACATAATTTTAGAAGGTGCAACC
The DNA here is from genome assembly GCA_037957365.1 of Torreya grandis. Taxonomy (NCBI): domain Eukaryota; kingdom Viridiplantae; phylum Streptophyta; class Pinopsida; order Cupressales; family Taxaceae; genus Torreya; species Torreya grandis. Next base: position 416,623 of record JARHVA010007297.1, on the reverse strand, counting down.
TCGTTAAAATGACATATCTTCTTTGGTTTATCTCCATTGAAGGTCATTTGTGGTGCTTAGAATTGTGTTCCTTTCTTATTTATCATACCTTACCCATCCATGTCTCTCATCTTGATAATTATGGGATCATTATGGTAACTATTCACTAATCTACACCATACACTTTCACCATCACCTTCACTAAAACCCAAAACCATTATTTTAAAAAAACCTTCTCCATCAGCCCAAACCAACCCATGTGGTCCATCAAATTAGGATAGCCAATTTGAACACCACTCACCTAAACCTTATTGAAATACATTGGCCTGATGTCCATGGACTATGTAGACACTGATTCACTTCTATAAGTGGCTCAACCACTAAAAACTAATTCCCATCCCCTTTTTAATGTCACTCATTTCAACCACTAATGGTGACCTCTTGCTTAGGGCATCCTGCATCAAGGAAGATTTAAATTCTATCTTAATACTCCTTATGTTTTAACACCATCTAATACTTACTCTTAAGTTTTCCCCCCATTTCTTGGAGAACTACATTAGCCTGAGGTATTTTTGCAATATGTAGGCAATGCTCATTTACTAAGGTCATCTTGTCCACATCCTTTACTTTATTTTCCCTTCTCATTGAATATCTTTTTCTCCACCCTTCCACCTATCCCTTCACAATTCCCTCTCTTTAGATTATCAATATCTTTTAACCACTTTTCTAGCTTGTCAATATATTTTAACACAAGGATTGACAACCTTCTTCATTAGCCCCTCTTATCTCCCATAACACCACCACCTAGTCTACTTCATTGGCCTCCTTGACACATTTCCTTATGCATGCTTCAAATTTTGCTTCCCCACCCACTTTTTTCATTTTTTACCTCTCTCTCCACTTTTTACCAACCTTTCCCCCTATTTCCTTTGTCTTGTTTTTCCATCCTCATCATTTCTACTTGTCCTTGGAAATTTGTCACACCCTCTTCATCACTCTTGTTTCCTCACCAATTACACATCATACTATGCATCTTGTAAGCTTTATGTTTCTTTTATTACCATACTTTTTCATTATGTGTACCACCATTCTCTATCATTTTACCACTTTTCCCACCTTACCTATTTTCTATTCTTCTTATTTACTTGTTTTTCCATCCTTTCATCATTTTTATCTTCTTTTTTTCCTCCATAACTAGTTTCTCTCTAGGTATTTATCCTCTAGGAAGCCTTTCATAATTTTCACTTTTCTTCTTCTCAATTCTTGCCTTTTACATTTTACATTCCCCTTTTCCTCTTTCCATCTTGGTATTCACTTATCTTTTGCATCTATGTGAGTATATGTGCTTTGTATCCCTGCTTCAATTCTTTCTTTTTATTTTTATCATCCCTAATCTTCATCTTTTATCTTCCTCTCATTCCCTTTCATTATTTTACACCATCCTCTCCCTTTTCTCCATTTCCTTTCATTTTTCTCATCTTGAGGACATTCTTGTTCTTCCTGACCTTCTTTTTTTCCTCATATATGTCCATTCTTAGTTCCTTCCATCCTTCTCCACCTTCATCTTTATATGTGACCTCATTATTTTATTTACCAATCTCTTAATCCATCTATTGGTCTAACTTCACCTCATCCTTTGTTGTATCCCCTTTATTTTCTCCCATTTAACTAGAGTGTGATCCTTAGTTGTACCACTTCTACGTACATCTCCTTGTATACTTCCTCATGTCCTCCATGCCCTTACTTTAATCCACAAAATAATTTTTGGTTCATTATTTCAAGTGCATCCCTTTCTTCCTTTAATACCTTTACATGTTAAGCTTGGATCCTCTTTTTTGTCCCTCTTCAGCTACTCCCTTCACTCTACCTATCCCCTTTTTTCCTTTTACACCCTTTACCCATTTTGAGCTTATATGATCTTAATATATGGCATTCCACATTGTAACCTTTTATAGGAGTCACCTCTCCCACCAAACTATTTTCCTCCTTACTCTCTTTTAGACATATTTCTCCCACCTTCCTTTTCAACTCCTTAATCTATTTGTCTTCATACATTCTTATTCTATTTTCCCTCTCAGTTTTCCATTTATACCATTTATTTTCCTTTCTATTTCAAATTTCTCCCTCATTTAATAATTATTATTATTCACCTCACTCCATATTCCAAAACCCCTCAATATCATTCTATGAATTCCCTTAAAACTCAACACTTACTTATTTTGGGGCCCCACTGGCTCAAGGGTCAAGGGTTTTAATATTTTCCACTTTTCATTTATCCACTCTGCTACTTTGCTTCCCTGAATCATTGAATAATACCCTTCCATATCCTGTTAATGACATTGTTATGGAGTGTGCACAATGTCAAATTATCTAGATGGTGATGAAAGAAACCATCGGGTCACCCTAGAAATTCAAGTAGTGCCAAATTTTCTAAAGCTTGGAAAAGCATATTTCTCCCTTTTTTAGAATGGTTTTAGAAATTTCATGCTTGAACCTACTTATCCATGGCTACAAATTCCTTTGCATAGTTAAATAAATCATCTAATTACATCCTAGGTAATCTCATCCACCATTTCTACCAAACCAATCAGAAAACTATTTGATACCCATATTTTCCACCCTTTGGCACTTCCCTTTCTCCAACATCCTTCAACTAGACCTAACTACATGACACATCACATTGGGGAAACCATTTTAACCTGCACTCCCCACCTCAAAAGAAGGATATTTAGCATGTCATTCTTTTTTCATTCTTATCTATGGAACTATGTAGGCAACATACATATTTTGAGTGTATATGGATTCAATCTAGCCATCCCCTTCTAACCCATACCCAATCTACCCATGCTTTAACCATTTCCACCTTAATGTTGGTTGCTTTTGACCTCAATCATTAACATGTTTTGCGATGAATTTTCATGGTCATTTTGACTACACTAACCAACCTTGCCATGTTAAACTTTTGAAATTTTACACCACCTTATGTATGACCTGACCAATTATGTTGTTTCACCAGAGCACTTCCTACCCTAGATACTTGTGACCAACATAAACCTTGCCCAGATGGCTTGATAGGCCTAACTTGATTAGTTATGACTAACATTGTCAACTAGTTATCCCTATCATGTGTATTTTTAGGATCAACCTTAGTTTTACCAATATTGGTAGCTTTAGTCTTTATGTAATCTTGACTATCACACTTATTCATATTTTGTGAATGCATTTGCATTTCACATGCCCAAATACCTTGTGGCACCACCTAGTACCTCCCCACTAATTGCTTATCAAACCTACACCTGATTCAACCTTTCATCATCAACTCTTAGTTTGAAGTGGAAAACCTCCTCCCATACTCAGGGTACCCTAACCTTTGACCAAGTGATTTTTTTGTTTTGTCACTAGTTAATTCAAATACATATAACAAAAAGGGGCAAATGTAGACACTAGAAAATTTCACACTTATATTTTTCAATGACTAAATGCATTGGGACCCCCTAAAGACCACCTAAACCTTCTTAAACCTTAACTAAACTCTCCCAACCTAACCAAATCACTATCCTCCTATTCACATAGTACTATTCAAAACTACTATTTGAAAGTATTATTCACTATCACTATTCATTATGGGACCCACTATCACTATTCATGATGACATGGCATGTGATATGGAAAGTGACATGGAAAGTGACATGGCAAATGACATGGAATGTGACATGTAAAGTGACATGGAAAGTGATATGACAAGTGACATGGCTTAGAAGTGAGGTAGCTTGATGTGGGACATCATACCCCACTTGGAACACTTTCCAAGGTGCTTAATGACCTCATTTAAGAATCACAAAGTTCCCCCTTGAAATATGGTGAATTTTCCTATAATGGGCCATTATTAAACATGTATTTTGAATTCACACATTAATTTGGACTTCAAAATGAGATACCTACCTCTTTAGTGCTTTGAGAAAGATAAAGGGCACCCATTTTTGACTTTTTAACTAAAATATGAGAGTCACCAACCCAAATAGGAATCCCCAACAACCTCATATTTGATTCATTCATGCACCAAATGGAAAATGGCACCAAATTTTGTGTTCCATCTCTATAATCGATTAGATAAAGATAATAAAGGGTGGTGAAAAGTCTTTAGCCTCATTTAAACCCATGTTCATAATTCCCATTCAAAATTGGACTCATGTGCAAGGTGAAAGACTCACCAACCCAAATGGGAATTCTCACCAACCTCATCTTTGACTCATTCATGAACCACATGGTAAATGATGCCATACTTATAATATTACCTCTTTTGGCATGGCTCTTGACAACAACTACTATAAATGTCCCCCCTCTCATTCACCCATTGTTAAGTTGGAAGTTAGTATTTGGTTATCAACATTTTATTGTAGCTTTTTGAATGAGGTCATAATTTTGGAGGTCATCCACATCTTAGAAGAAAATAATTCAAAGCAATGAAGCTATACTAAAATCACCATGGGATTCCTTCATCACATCATCAACAACATCAACAGGCCTCAAGTTAACCTTATTTGGTTTTCTTTATTTCAATTATTTACTTAAGTCCTTCCTTTCATTAATTTGACCTATACCCATTAATTCACTTGAAATATTAATCCATTGACCTCCTTTACCACCTTTTACATGGTAATTCCATCTAACTCCTTTTCCCTCTTTGTAACTTTGCCACCTTCACCCTTTTTGCCCCCTCATCCCTTTGCTACCCTAGTTACTTTCAATTTTATCTTTTTAAACCATCCATCCATCTTAGTTTATTATCTCAATCAAACCAAACCAAAAAATTATTTTGAACCTTATCAAATTAAAAAACCTAAAACCACAACCTTACCTTAACCAATTTTTAGCATTAGTATAATCAAACTAGTTGCTTCATTTCAGTTAACTTAGCAAAGCATCTAAGTTTCTCAAAAAATTAGCTATCATTTTCTTCTTTTTTTTTTCAATTTTACATTAATTTAAGGCAAATATATATATTTTTTATATCATTTACACTTAAGTTATTTAAATAAGGTGTACTGACAACCTCCTAGAAAGCTTTCACTTCTAGGATCTAGCTCACACTAGGCAATCCACCCAACTACTTGTCTAACCAACATGTTTTGTGGTAGTGATTTATTATTATAGGTCATTATTACCTAGACAAAGACGAGTTATCAAAAATTATAAATTAAACATTTTTGCATTCAAAATTTATTCTTCTACATAACCTTCTTAACTATTTTCTTCTTTTCATACTTTAAAAAAAAGTGAAAATTAAACAAAAACACTTCCCTTAACCAAAAAATGTAAAATCATCTCCACTCACTCCAAGGAGGAAACCACCCATAAATTCACCCTTAAATTATCCCCAGAAGACTCATTTGGATAGTATAATAGAGAATTAGGGGTTTTTTAGACAAGATGGAATAGGTTGGGATGGCCATGTCAGACCTCACTATAGATTGGAATAGACTAAAATTTGATATGTTAAAGCTCAAAAATTACCTAGATGTAGTTATGAATATGGAAGATACTATGATTTAGAAGGAAATGGAACTTATTTAAATTTATTAATAATACCTTATATATGGGATAATACCATTATAACCTTAGATGAAGGCCCATCGAATCGAACCAAGAGTAGAATCAGAAAGACTCTACTAAAGGAATCTAGCCTAGAGAGTAAGGAAGTGTATGAGACCAATCAGGAGAATTAATATTTGAGGATATTTTTGGTTTTAGAATTTAATCATATTTTGGTCTTTTATATTTAGTATGTTATTCATGTTGGTTTATTTTTGCTTTTGGGTTTCTAATTTCTTTATACTTGGATGAAGGCCTTCTTTTTTGAACTGCTATTTTTCTTTGGCTATCTTTTGCTTATACTAATTTTATTTAACTAGTAGTTACAAGAACCCTATAAAACATTTTTATTGACCTTATCTAATAATTTTTTCCTAAAAATACTAATTAGTATATAGATTGTACACCTCATCTAAACATCCTATATGTTTTTCTCAATTGCATGTTGAGTCATCCAACTAATCCCTCAACTTCTTCAACCATTTTATGAGTCATCTTAGAACATTTCAACCTCTTGGATGACTCAACCAAGTAACTTGACCCATTTTTATTGAATCACTCAACCACCTCCCATTTTTCCTCAAACCATTGAATTAGTTATCTTCCTCATGTATGAGGACTCGAATTTAGCTATCAAATATTTAGATAATTTTAAAATCTCAACTAATCATAAATAATTCAATTCTTCTACATAAGTATATAAATTAAAATGAAATATATCATTGTCAATCATCCACCTGGAAGCTAAAAAAGTTAAATCAAATTACCATTTTGAATCAAAGTGAAACAAAGCCATCAAAATCCTTTTTCCATCCAAAAATGCTACTTGATTCTCTTTTCTTTCGAAAGGAGTTTAGCACCCACGTTTAGAATTCAAAAGAGAATATATATTTTATCACAATGAATAAGGTAACAAAAACTTATTGGTTGTAATTATTTATTTTTTATTTATTTATTTCATTTTCCACTCTATCTTAAATTTTAGGGTTTAATTTAAATTAGATTTCATTGTTTTATTTTTTTCATTAGTTTGCACTCTAAATATAAAATTTTATACAAGTACAAGAGTTAGTCTCTAAGATAATATGCTATGGGTGGATGGTGGAATAAGTGACTAAATATAAATATACATGTGACTATTTTGATGAGATGCCCCCAAGTAACTAGGGTGCGTATAGACAATGGATTACACATGGTGCTATAAACTATTTTCACCATGTCACTTCCCATAAGTGCTAGTAAACTGGTTTTCCCTTCCATACATATTATTTTTCTCTCTTTTTCTTAATTTCTTAGTTTTTTTAAATTTTTTGATGATTTTTTATTTGACACTTAGGATATGTAAAACAATACTAGAATGGATTACGAATATAAGTACTTGAGTTGTATCATGTTCATGGGCTCATCAAGCTTCTCTCCATACTGAATGGCCAATTTTAAAACTCTATATCTATATTTTACAATGATTATATATGGACCTAGATAGTTTAGTTTGAATTTCCCTTTCTTCTCTCATTTTGTATTTATGTTTCATTGGTTCTCTTAAATCATGATATTAATGATTTTAAATTCCATGGCTTTAATCCTCTTATTTTACAAATTGTGAAGGTTATTATGGTATAATTTTAAGTGGTTTAGGGAATTAAGGTATTTCTCACAAATGAGATTAGACTCTCTTATGTATGAAATATGATAGGATTCATCATCAATTAGATTTTATAAGGATCTATCTAACGATAGGATCTCAACTTCAAGGGGTAATATTGAATCGGTATTATAAAAAAAGTGAATATGGGGTTCCCCCATGTGTGTGAATGTTTGTGTCGTATGTCAATAAGGAAGGATAAATTTATTTATGCTATTCACATTTGAATGCATTGAAAACTATTTTGAGAATTTATAGGATGTTTTAATCTGTTGCCTCATATTGGTCATTACCTTATAGGTAACACAGAGTGGACCGTTTGTGTTTAATATGGTAAGCATAGAAAATAGACATGATGTCCTTATTTTAAAAGTATTTTATAGTGTGTTTTAGATAAACTTTTAAAATTTATTGCCAGTGACATAAGTTACGAGTATGTCATTAACCCATTTGGTAAAGTATTTGATAGTTGTAATGATATGTTTGTGGCTATCCAAACAATTAGGAATTATTTTACAAATGAGGTTTGATCCCCATGTGTAAAATGCACAAGGTTTAGTGACAGGTTTTAAGGATTATGATGGTCTATGGTTAAGGTTACTATGTTTTTCTAAAGGCACACACTTCTTAACATATGCAAAATAATCAGATTCCATTGTAGGCAAATAATAATCCACATGCAATAGTTTCTTACTATGGACTATGACACAAGTATGATCACCAAAAATTAACTCTTAAACTTATATAATGGTGAAGGTTTTCTATTCATTATTTAAACACCTTAACAAAGTTCCATCATAGCTTTTATAATATATGGTACGACCAAGGATAGTGTAGTGCGATGTGTATTGGATAAAGGATTTTCATTGATTATGACTCAATTTTTATGTAATGTTGTTATGTAGTTATTAATAGATATTATTTTACCAATGATAAGTTGGATTGACCACCTCACAAACTATTTTATGATCTAGAGTATCATAAGTTGAGTCATCAAATATTCCATAAGAAATTTATTGTGCTTAACTTGAAGATCAAGTAATGAACCAATTTTTTCCATTGCATTAGTTTCTCTATTATTATCCCTTGACATAAAAATGATTTTTTAATTATGTTCCCATCAATCATAACTGATAATAACCTAAGATATGATTAGTAAATTAGCCATCAAAACATAAATTTTGGACTAGACATTCATTGATTGACGTGATTTCCTCATCTATGAATTTTTTGAGGAGAGATGTGTGATCTTTTAAATTAGATTTCAATAATGCATCTACCGGTACATATCCTTTGATTTATTTTGATTTACATAATTAATATCAAAATCACTAAGAATCATGACCCACTTAGAAATTTTTACTATCAAATCATTTTTGGATAATATATGTTTAAGAGGACCAATTGTGGAAATGTTATTTATTATTATTGAGCATGTAGTGATGCTTTTATTACGAGTTAAAAACAACTATGAGACAAAATTTTTACATGGGAGAGTAATTAAACTAAAATGACACAAAATATATTCTTAGGTAATGAATTGCCTATTTAGATCCACTTTCATTATGTTGGGATAATAATTCCCCCAATGCATACTATGTAGTCAATATATATAAAATGAAAACATTTCCTATCGTATGTGGCATCATGACTAGTGGATTGGAAATATACCATCTAAGATTACCAAATTCCTAGTTATAATCTTCATTCCAAGTGAATATATTATCTTTCTTAATAAAATATGAATAAATGACATATGTCTATAAGATATTATATAAGCCTTTCAATTGGCTAAATTTTACCTTGTAGACTTCAAAGTTGTTTAAGATTTTTAGGAGGCATATTCATGATAGCTAAAACTCTTGAAGGATAAATATCTATGACATGGTATGAAACTATGGATCCTAATAACTTTCCTGATGTAGCCTTGAAGACACTTCTTTGGATTCAAGTGGATCTTGTGCTCTCTCATTCTTTCAAAATATCTACATAGTATGTTAATATATTCTTTTATAGATTTTTATTTATAAAAGATGTCATCAACGTAGTATTTTATGATGTCATGAAACATACCATTGATTATAACTATCATTACTTTCTTTTATGTGGATCCAAAATTCTTAAATCCAAAGTACATTAGTTGATAGAAAAAAGTGACCCAAGGTGTTTGAAATGTTATCTCATGTTGGTCCTTTAGAGCCATGTTGAGTTAGTTATAACCCAAGAAACCATCCAATAAATAAATCATCTCATAACCAATAGTGGAGTCTAAAATCATGTGTATGTTTGGTAATACAAACTCATCTTTTTGACATTCTTTTTTTATATTTATGAATTTTGTACACACTATGATTCTAGTTTGTTTCTTTGATATTAGTAAAAAATAGATATCAATTCTGAGTAATCTATGGGATGTATGAATCCAATAACTAATTACTTTTTAGTTCTTCCTTCACTAAGATTTATACTTTGGGATGAGTTTTTATGAATTGTTGCTTCATATGTTTAGAATTTAGATGAACCATAAGATGATGAAAAACAAGTGAATGATACATAAGACCATGAAAATGTGACAAAAAATTATTTAATCAAAAGGGTGAATATTTATTACTCTTGTTGAGTTAGTGATGTGGTAATATTGACTTTATTTAGATCTTTCTCTATCCCAATGGTAACGGTTATGGTGTCTTCAACTAGGAAAGTTGATTCTTCTTGATATTTTCTAAGTGGTGGTGGAAGAATGTGTTATTCCCCAAGGTGTTTAAGGTTAGATTTTTCTTCTTGAGATGTTTTTATTTTATTGATTTGATAATGTTATAATAGTTCCAAAAAATATCCAAAATCATTTAACTAGATGGAAAAACCCTTATTTTATTTCTTGCTATAATATGATATTTTGTGCTCAACAATTCATACATTGCTTTGTAATTTTCAAAGAAATAAATAATATATGTTGATTGTTGGTCTGATTGGATTAGGTTTGGATATTTTAGTTCAAGTGTTAAGAAAATGGTTTCATGGAATAAGTTGTTCATGGATAGGTGTTCAAATCGCCTATTGATGGAACTCATTTTAGTGTCAGAGAGCTTGCATCAAAATCACTAGATTAGTCACTTTAGTAAATCATTGTGATCAAATTAGGTGGGTTAAATCTTGTACCATGTAAAGTTTCATTTTATTTAAGCATGATAGGTTTTATTGGTCCTTATTCATGGAGGCCATTGTTAATGTCTTTGTAATACATTACATTACACACGATGGATTTGCCAATGGGATATTGGTTATTAAGGAGGTAATTATCTTATTTATCATAATAAATATTGAATGAATTTGCATCTTTGATTTTTTTATCCAAAATAAAACTAGTTTCAGCAAATGAAGCCTTACCAAAAGCTCAATCCACTTGAGTATCCTTTCTCAAGTGGGACCTTCCATGATTGTTTGGATACTTGTGGATTTTAAAAAAGTAATTAGCATCTTGGATGCATATTTACCCATGCCTTTGCCAGATTATTTGAGTTGGAATGGAGGATATGGTATGATTTTTTAAGTGGAAGGCTTATTGAATGTGTGATTTAAAGATAAATATTTATGGAAATGGACATGGATTGCATATGAAATCAACCACCAATTGGGGGTGTTTTAGAAATGTGTCAGGATGAATTTAGTTGTTAAGCTTTGGTGATTTCTCAATAAGAGAATACACATCTTATATAAAAGTCTGATAGTTAAATTTTTGATAACTTCCTTCCAATAATTTGTAGTATCGAAAGGGTTGAGGATCAATGGGAAGAATTATTTCCATTTCATCATGAGAAAAATTCAAACACTAGTATAGGGTAGAGGTTATGGCATTCATAGAATGTATCCATGGATGTTCAAGTAGTAAATTTTATGGTAAATCCAAGTCAAACACATGGACTAGTGTCCCTTGAATGATAGGCCCCACCATCAAAGGAAGATATATGATACACATAGACTCACATTCATTATTATCATATGATTTAATGATATTAATATTTAATTATAGTGTTGTTTTAGGCTACTAAATTTTTTTATTAACCTTAATCTACAAAAATTTAAAGCTGAGCCATTGTCTTTAAACACCCTTTTTAGTTTTTACATAGAAGTATATGCAAGGAATAATAGCAAAGAAAAAACCTATTCAAGCATCGAAGAAGGGAAAAATAGTGTATAGAATTAATACATTATAGATGGTGTATGTACGAATAGGAATGGATGAAAATTAAGATGATAACTACAAGGGCACCTAGATTTTGAAAGACTAAACCATCACCTCATTCAATTCAAATTCAAATTAATATAATTTCACTCCATGTTAAAATAATTGATTAATTATTACTCAATTAATATTAATAATGAACATCGTTTTCCTCAAAATACTAATTAAAAAAATAGATTTTACACCTAATCTAGACATCCTCCACATTTTTCTCAATTATGTGTTGACTCATCCAACCAATCCCTCAACTTCTTCAACCACCTTATGAGTCATCTTAGAACATTTTAACCTCCTAGGTAACTTGACCAAATATCTTGACCCATTCTAATTGAATCAATAAACCACCTCCCACTTTTCGTCAACACATAGAATTAGCTATTAACCTCATATACGAGGACTCAAATCTACCTATCAAATATTTAGATAATTTCAAAAATTAAAATAATCTTGAATAGTTCATCTCATCTACATAAGTATATACTTTGACATGAAATATATCACTATCAATCATCCACATTCATGATAAAAAAGTTATATTGAATTACCATTTTAATCAAAGTGAATCAAAGCCATCAAAATCCTGTTTGCATCCCAAAACACTACCCAATTCTCCTTACTTTGGAAAGGAGTTGAGCACCCATGTTTAGAATTCAATAAAAAATCTATATTTTATCATAATGTATAAGGTGAAAAATACTTCATGGTTGTAATTATTTCTTGTTTATTGAATTATTTCATTTTACACTCAATATTGAAGTTTAGGGTTTAATTTAAATTAAATTTCATTGTTTTATTTCTTAGCTAGCTTGCACTCTAAATATAAAATTATATACAAGTACAATAGTTAGAGTCTAAGATAATATGTTATGGGTGGATGCTATAATAAGTGAATAAATATAAACATACAAGTGACTAATGCAATAAGATGCCCTCATGTAACTAGGGTGTATATAGATAATTTATTACACATGATCCTAGAAATTGTTTTCACCATGGTACATTCTCTAAGTTTTAGTAAATTGGTTTTCACTTATGTACATATTATTTTTCTCTCCTTTTATTGATTTTAATTTTATTTTTTAACTATATTTTATTTGACATTTATGATATGTACAAAATCACTAGAATGTCTTAGGCATAGAAGAACTTAAGGTGCATGATGTTCATGGGGTACTTGAGATCTTCTCCATATTCCATAACCAATTTTTAAGATCCAAATCCATATTTTATAATGATTATATATGGACCCAAATACTTTATCTTTAATTTTCATTTCTTTTCTCATTCTAAATTTGTATTTTTTTAGTTCTCTTAAAGCATGTGATCACTAATTTTGAATTCCATGGATATAATCTTCTTATTGTAGTAATGGTGAAGGTGATTATGGTGGAATTTTAAGTGGTTTAGGGAGTTAATGTATTTCTCATAAATAATTTTAGGCTCCCTTAGGCATGAAATATGATAGTATTTATCATCAATTAGATTTTACAAGGATCTATGTAAGGATAGGATCTAAAATTCAAGGGGTAATATTAAATTAGTTCCATACAAAAGGGGAATGTGGGGTTTACCCCATGTGCATGAAATATTATGTGGTAGGCCCATAAGGTAGTATAAATCTATGTTTTCCAATCATGGTTGAATACATTGAAAAATATTTTGATTATTTTAAAGATGTTTTTTTTTAATCCATTATCATTATGGTAGTACATAGTGGACCACTTGTGTTTAATATGATAAGTATGGAAAAGGGAATTGAAGTCCTTATTTTTGAAGGTTTTTCCATTATAAAATATGATAATAGATATTATTCCAAAGTGGAAGACAATGATTTTATTTCTAGTGAAATAATTTAAGGGCATGGCTTTAACCCATTTTCTAAGTATTTGATAGCTATAATGATATGTTTCTGGACATCCCAAGATTTAGGATTGATTTGACCAATGAGGTCAAACCCCCATATGGAAAATTCCCAAGCTTTATTGATGTATTATAATGATTATGATGGGTTATGGATAAGGTTAATGTGTTTTTATCAAGCCACACACTTCTTAACATATGTAAAAGAATCATATTACATTATATGTCAACAGTAACACACATGAAATAGTTTGTTATTAAGGACTATGCAATTAGTATTAACCCTAAAAGTTAATTTTTGAAATTATATAATGGAAATGGGAAATTATTAATCATTTAAACACCTTTAAAAAATTCCATCATTGCTTTTTTGATATAGGTTATGACCAAGGATAGTGTTGTGTGATGTGCATTGCTTAAAGGATTTTCATTGATTATGATTTAATTTTGATGTAATTTTTTTCCCTAGAGGTATTCATATACATAATTTTAAAATGACAAGTTGTACCAACCACTTCACAAACCATGTCAGAATCTGGAGTATCATAAGTTGGTGTCATCAAATATGCCCCAATAAATTGATTGTGCTTAGCTTGAAGATCAAGTAATGATACAATTTATTCCATTGCATTAGTTGCTCTATTGTTATACCTTGGGATATTAATTATTTTTAATTAAGTCACTATAAATTGTAACTAATAATATACCTATCCATAAACCATTATTAATAAAGTATCCATCAAAATATAACTTCCATACTACAGATTCCTTATCCAGGAATTTTTTGAGGAGAGGTGTGTGATATTATAAATGAGATTATACTAATTCATATACTTGTAAATATATATCGATTTCCTTATAATTTACATACTTAATATTAAAATCACTAATAATCATAACCCACTTATCCATTTTTCATGTCAGATCCTTTTTGGATAATAGATATTTAAGAGAGTCAATCATGGCAATGATTTTTGTTTGATTTTCAAGCATGTAGTGATAAATTTTTGTGAGTTAAAAACAAACACGAGACAATATTTTTACATGGGAGAGTAATTAAGCTCACATAAAATCAAATTAATGCTTTGGTAATGAACTACCTATTTAGATTCACTTTCATTAAGTTAGGACAATAATTCCCTAATGAATACTATGTAGTCAATATATATAAAAGGAAAACATGTCCTATAGTAGGTGGCATCAAGACTAGTGGTTTCAAAATATACCATTTAATTTTATAAAATTAGCTATTATAATATTCATTCCAATTGAATAGATTATTTTTCTTTAGAAAAAATGTGAACGGATGACAGATGTTTTCAAGCTACGATATAAACTATTAGATTGATTGAATTTTACCTTGTAGACTTCAAAGTTGTTTGATATTTTTGGGAGGAGGCATATTCATGATAGATAAAAATTTGGAAGGACAAATATCTATGCTATGGTGTGAAACTATGAATTCAAATAACTTGCCTAATGTAACCTTTAAAGCACTTATTTGGATTCAAGTAGAAATTTAACTCTTTCATTCTTTCTAAATATCTACATAGTATGTTAAGATGTTATTCTCTAGATTTATATTTATAAATGATGTAATCAATATAGTATTTTATGATGTCATGAAGAATATCAAATAATATATTTGTCATTGCTTTTTCTTATGTGGATCCAACATTATTAAATCCAAATGACATTACTTGATATAAAAATTTTACCCAAGGTATTTCAAATGTTCTTTAATGTTGGTCCTTTGGAGCCATCTTGTTTTGGTTATAACCCAAGAAACCATCCATTAAATATATCATCTCATGTATATTGGTAGAGTCTAAAATCATGTCTATTTTTGATAATGGAAAGTCATCTTTATAACATGCTTTGTTTATATTTTTGAAGTTTTTACACACTATGATTCCACTTACATTATTTTATAATTATAAAATTAGATATCAATTATGAGTAATATATGGGATGTGTGAATCCAATATATAATTATTTTTTTAGTTCTTCCTTGACTAAAATTTCTATTTTTGGAAGCATTTTTATGAGTTTTATCTTCATAGGTTTAACATCTAGATGAACCACAAGATGATGAAAAACAAGTGAATAATCAATCCCTAGAATGTCTACATAAGACATGCAAACATGTCAAAAAATTATTTAAGAAAAAAGGTGAATATTTAATTATCTTATTGAATTAGTGATGTGATAATATTGACTATCTTTGGATCTTTATCTATCCTAGTGTTAACTATTATGGTGTCTTCAACTAGGAAAGTTGATTCTTATTGATATTTTATGGGTGGTGGAGGAAGGTTGAGTTCTTCCCCAAGGTGTTTAAGGTTAGATATTTTTTCATGATTTTTGATTATTTTACTTATTTTATGATGTGATAATAGTTCTAATAAAATATGCAAAATCATCTAATTGGATGGTAAAACATTTATTTTATCTCTTACTAGAATATGATATCTTTTTCTCAAGAATTCATATATTCTTTCATCATTTTTAAAGTGATCAAGAAAAGGTGTTGCTTATTAGTCCCACTAGATTAGGTTTGGATTATTGGAGAGATATAAATGATGTCATGATGATGTCATGAATGTGTCCAAGTGAGTGGACGAATAGCCTTGATATTCTAAGTGACAATGACAAAGTGTGCAAAGTGTTTGTCCTTTTATGATTGAAGTATGATTGGTTGATCTTATATTTTGGCATGGTTATAGATGTTTAGGGATGAGTATGGAGTATTTAAAATGTTAAAAATATCTATAACATGTTTTAAAATATTTGAGTGATAGTGTGCATGAGTATATTTCATCTGGTTGATCATTGTTGTCATCTAGACATTTTAGGTCTAGTGGTAGAAAATCTGAGTAGGTAATTTGATGACATCACCATTATCACGTGTGGATAAGTCAGGGGGAGTTGGTCATATGGTTATGATCAAATTAGTCCCTAGTTTATATGCACCAAATATTATTTCATGAAAATAAGTTCAATCAAATATATGTGGGTGTAAACTTGGGCTCTCACATATTTTGACAGTGTTTTCTACTTTTAAATAAAGCCAAGTAAACATGTTAATGATGTCAACATTGACATGCATGGAGGTTTCATGAGGAAATGGTCACATGGGTTGGTTTAGTATTGTGCCTAGTTATTACTTACTAAATATTAGGTCACGCACCTCAACACATCAAAAGATATACAAGTGAAAAGTTTAGCTCCCAAATATTTTAACAGTATTTTCCCATAGTCAATTTTACATGAGGAAAGAAATAACTGAGTAAGTAGTTTGGTGATGGCGTATCTCGTACATGTGGATATCTCAAAAAATATGATCATATGGTTTTTTAAATTTTGTACCTAGCTAATTTTCACTAATTTTTAGGTCAAGCATCAAAGAATGGCAAAAAATATGCATGTTAAAAGTTGGACTTCCAAACAAGTTTTTGACATAATTGGCTCTGTGGCATAAAAATCTAAGTGAAAATTTTAATGTCATTATATGTCACACATGTGAGGGTTCCATGAGTATTTTGTCACATTTTTTGATTATCCTATATGAGGATATCATATGGTCCAAATTTTAGATCATGTGATTGAGTGAGGTAAAAGTTATTGAGGTTCAAATTTGGCTTCTCAGACATATTACAATGGTCCCCATACTTAGTCTAGTTTGTATGATTTAAATATTAAGGATAAATTAAGATCTAATGGTTCATAGGTGATCATAAAAAAATTATATAATTATGTGTGTTGAGTGATATGGTAATAAGTGAATTATGTTTAACAATTAAAGTGCTCAGAAGGCACATGAGGGTGTGAAGTATCATGATCATAGGGGTTCTGAGCAAGATCAAATGGTGATCTCTATAATATAAAGACTTGACTAATCCATATAAATAAATGGAGTGAATTGAGTCAAATTTTATAGATTTCATGATATTAGGTCAACTTTTAGTTGTTTGACTATGACCATTTACATTTGTATATTTAAAATTAACAAAGGGAAACCAGTCTATGGTTTTTATACCATATCTTTTGATCATGGATGAATTTACTCATGGTGTAAAAAAATAAATTGGTAAAAGAATGTAAGGAAAACATTAAAATATATATTTTAATATTTTTAAGTTTTTACAATCATATTAATGAAGGTTAAAAGTTTAATGTGTGTTTGTTCTTGGTCGGCAAGTGACATGAGAAGGATAATTGAGCTTGTGTAGATGTTATTTCAATGTTTCAATATGAACTGGATATTGGTAAGTGTTTTATACTATAAAAGAATAATATTTTTACATTATAAATGTTTTAATAATCATATGTAGTATGAATAAAGTTTTATAAGTTGACTATGTATTCATTCATGGTGATTGTGTGCACAGAATGTTGATTAAGCTTGCACAAAAGAGTGCAGTGATGAATATAAGAATTTTAAAGATGAGTAAGGGATTATTTAGTGTGTAACTATGATTTTTTAAGTGGTCCTATGTTATTTTATATTTTTTATTTGAAAAAATGGTGAATAGGTCTCCATAAGGCCTATAAGAGCTACAAGGGCCTTATGAAAAGGTGTATCTACTTAAGGGTGACCCATAGATGTTATGACTGACCTATGAAGATTATATTGAGATATTTCTTGATGAGATAGTTTCATTAAGGTTTAAGGCATGTCTAATAGCCAACCAAGATGGTGATGATCTTGAATGTTCTATAAATAGTGAAATCAAAGACGATTTCTAGACTTGAGTGAGATACTTGGGAGACATTTGAGAGAGACTTGTGTGTGTGAATTATGGAAAGAATAAGGGTTAGAGTTACCTATGTATGATTTTTAGAGAATAATAGAGTGAGGAATATTTTCATGACCTATAGATCATAATTTTATTGACATTAAAGTTCTCTTAAAAATTGAGTATAAGTTAAGGTGATGAGTGATAATCAAAGGTCCATCATCAAGTGTTGGAGACATCAGTTCAAAGGTGGATGTGTTCATATGTGTTTTTATGGTAACTAAAAATATAATGTGGTTGTAGCATTATTACAAGGTGAAATTTTTTAAAATTTTGTTTGTTTTTGTAGCTCATCTATATATGTGTTGTAGCACCTTGTAGGATTATAGTTCTTTGATCAGATGTAGCTGGTCTAAATTAGTTATTTTTATTATAGAATAGTAGTCCAATTGTAGGTTTCAATGGGTTTTCTCCCCAAAGAGGGTTTCCCACATATATCATGTGTTATGTGATTGATCTTTCATTGTCTCTCTTATGAATAATGTGTATGCTTCATGAATGCTTGTAGTAACTAATTAAGTGTTTCCAAAGATTGAAATTAAAGTTAGATTATTTTGACTCATTGATTCACCCCCTCCCCTCTTAGTGATTGTATATATAATAATTAGTATCATAATAGGTACTTTGGTAAAGGATTGATAGCTTGAAGATGATCCAAGGTATAATATGGGTATTCATCAAGGAGGTCTCTCTACTAAGCAAGCACCAATGTTCAATGGATCCAATTATGCTTTTTGGAGTGCAAAGATGAGGACTTACATTATATACCTAGGGTTTGAAGTATGAAAATCTATTATTGATGGTTATGTTGCTCTTATTACTCCTCTATCTAGTGGTATAGACAAGAAGTTATTTGAGAATAATTCCAAGGTAATGAATGCTATCATTTATGGTTTTTCAAAGACTTAATACACCAATGTAATCCATTGTAAATATGATAAAGAGATATGGGATAAAATTTAAATCATTTTTGAAGGAGATTCAAAAGTAAAGCTTGCTAAGTTTCAAAATCACAAAAAGCAATTTGAAAATCTTAAGATGAATGAAGAATATTTTGTGACAACGTTTCTATAGAGAGTTGATGAGATTGTGAACATCATCAAGGGTCTTGAAGAGAATATTGAAGTGGATAATGTAGTCCAAAAGGTATTAAGGTATCTATCCATCAAGTTTGATCTAAAAGTATATGCTATAGAAGAAATCCATGATCTTACTTAGTTGAAGATGGATCAATTGCATGTCACCCTTACTTCCTATGAGATGAGAGTAAATGATGATATACCACCAAATAAGGAAGAAAAAATCAAGTTTGAGATGAAGCCTAAGAAGAAGTTCCAAGGTAAGAAACCAAATGAGGATGAAATTTCTAATATTGATGAGGATGAACTAATTGCTTTGATTATTAGGAAATTGAACACAGGCTCAGGAAAGTATGTGTAAAATACCCTTCATATGTTTTAATTATGGAGAGATAGGATACATTTATCATAAATGACATCATAAGAATGAGAGTAATGGTGATTAAGAGCATGGTGAAGGCCAAGATGAATAAAATAAGACATACAAGAAGAAAATATTTAGAAAGTATAACAACAAGAAGAAATCCTTCAAGAACAAGAAGAGTCTCTACACAAGAATATTGATGCTAATTAGATGAGAGTGAAGATAGTGACTCAAAATATTATCATGAAGATGATGGTCCTTCTAAATATGAATCTCTGTTCATGGTTAAGGAAGGAAGTTTCTCACATTAGAAGGAGTTTACTTAGAGTGATTAAGATGATGATGAAGATGAGGTGGACTATGAGACTATATTGATGAATGGTCTTTAATAAATAAATACTAAGAATAATATCAATAATATGATGAAATATAAATGTAAGGACTATGAGGGGCAATTCAATGTGTTTGAGGCAAGATTGGTTGAAGAATATAGGGAGCATGAAGGTGTTGTCATGTTTCTTTATTTAATGTTGGAATCTATGTCTAAAAGTATAAAATTTAAAGAATAATAATGATCAAGGTATTCTTATGAAAATGTGTCTTTGAAAGATGAGTTATAGAAATTTACAAGCAAGGTGAAGTCATTTTTCAAGTTTGATAAGATTTCTAATGATCTGGATGATCTCCTAAAGATTCAAAAATCAGCTAGTGATAGATCTTGATTAGGTTTTAATGAATATCTCAAAGGTGATACTCAATCTGACATGAATATAAATAAGATCAAGGAAGATAAATATTTTAAGACAAATCATCAAACAAGGAATTAAGGTGCTTGAAGAATGGAGAAAATCATATCAGACATCTTAATGCTAAGAGGTATGCAAGATTTAATGCTTATTGTTTCATATGTAATCAATTTGGGAATAAATCTAGATAATGCAAGACACCTATTATAAATGATTTTTAATGGGACTATGATGGGGGTCATTAGTAAAAAATGAGTGAGAAAAATTAAGTTCTTTAATTGTCTTGATGTCAGACACTTTACAAACCATTATCCACATAATATTAGACAAGGTGATTCCTCTTAAAAAAGGAGAGGCTATTTTGTTTGTCATGATAAATGACATATTGTAAATTTATTTCCAAACATGGTAAGACAAAATATTTTTCCATCAAGGAATATGGTGTCATAAAATTGTGAATAGAGAAGTCATATTCATAGATTCTATAAATAAAAGCCATCAAATAAAAATGAGTTCAAGCAGGATCTAGAGTGCAAGGAATAAGGAAAGTGAACACATGGAAGCCAAAGGTGACAAGTGTGATTCATGATGAGTCTATGGGTCCAAGTAATCTATTTGATATGGTGGAGAAAGCTAAAAATATTTAAGAGTGCCAAGAGGTCTCATTGTCTACTCATATTGAGAGTGAAGATACTAAGCCCAAAAAGACCAAGGTGTTGGTTGAATATAGTCCTAAGGTATGTATGGATCCAAGTGAACATCCTACTATTTTTGATCATGTATTATGAAAATAACATCAATTGTCTATGCCTAATGATGAGGTTCCAAACTATAAGATGGATTCCTTTAATGAAAAGGTATGTCATGAATCTTTGTTATCTCCATGTATTTTCAATCCAATCCTAGAAGAAAAGGAGAAATATATAGTGGTTGATCATGTTTATTATCTTAAACATAAGAAGAAGAATAACTACAAGTAGTAGATGACCAAAGAAGGAAAATGAATATGAGGAGCTATGGGTAAATGCTAGTTTCACATTGTTCTAAGACATTATGAACTAGGGTATCTCTACCTATACTTATTAGGAGACATATTTTATTGTGGAGAATCAAGTTTTTTTGCTTGAGAGATAATACCAATTAGAGAAGTTCTTTGGTTAAAGGAGAGAAACAAGTTCATGAGCTTGCTCTAGAGATTTTTGGAGGAGCTATTATGGAAGATCAAAATGGGTATATCCAGATCGCACAATGAGATTGATTAAATTTAAATAATATTTTGATTCATGAAAATTTCTATACACTTATTTGTGATGTCCTATAGGAGCTTTTGTGGTTTGAATGTATGTTTGTGCTAATTGAAGATTTTTGAGTGCTCTCAGTTTTCTTAGTTTTTAGCTTAAGGGCAAGTAAGCCTAAAATGGGTTATAGGAAGTCTATGTTCTCAAAGGTATGGTGGCTCAATTTTTTTTTCAAAAAGTGTGTGATGACTATCTCCATGTGTGAAATAAGTTTCAGATCTATGAGTTGACCAGAAGGAGGTTTGTTGACTTTGTTTTGAGATTCTAGGGTTTTTGACTATACTAAGAAATTAGTTTGCCTTATGATTTGAGGTTTGAGGATTATTAATGGGTTTAATGGGCTATATGGGTTTCCAAAACAAGCTTCATATATATTTTAAGATTTGTGGTTCTCAAGTTAAATTTTTTGTCAATATGGAGGGCTAATTAGCTAGTAGGTTTATGAAGGAAGTATGTTGTAGAGGATGATCTTGGTGAAAAACATTAGTGTGAATAAGGGGGAATATAAGAGTGATATAGATGTGAATTTTTAGGTCCTAAAGATATACATAGTGAAATTTTTTGGTTATGCAATTTCTATGTAGGGTTACAAAGAGGCTAGAGAGGCCTAGTTTGAAGAAGAGTGCTTTTTGCTCAGTTTATAAAAAAGAGAAAAGTATGTTTATTTCAAGGAGATTTATTGATTTGGTTGATATCATGTTTACTATTTTGTCAGTGGAATGAAATTATGTTGGTGGTCCTTGTGGTAGCTTGAAAGAGAAGGCTATTAAGCATGTGTGGTGATTCTTCATAGTGTGTGGACATTTGAAGTTTCTCAAAAGGTGAAATGGCTTAGAGATATTAGGGAGAGTCCCTCTCAGATGTTTATTATTTATTTAAATTATATTTCATTAAATTTGTGTGTTCTTTCTTCATTGATTGTTATGCTTGGTTGAAGAGAATGTTAGCATGAAACAAGAGGAAGTTGTCAAGGTAAGGGGGTGTGTGTATCATATTTCCAAGAAGGTCTTCTCCTATTTTTAGTCTTCTCAAGTCATTAGCATTAGTTGGTTACCACTTTATCATTATGTCAAAGGGGAATAAATTTCCTATTATGAGAGTGCTTGAAGAGAGAGAAAAAAGGTGAGTTGTATATTATTATATATGATGGTTTTTAAATGACAAAGTTGGAGAATGTTGGAGAGTTGTCAATGATGTAATTATTATGTCATGAAGGTTTCTAGGTGAGTGGATGAATAACCTATATATTCTAAGTGATAATCACAAAGTGTGGAATGTGCTTTTCCTAGTATGGTTGAAGTATGATTGGTTGATCTTCTATTTTGGCATGGTTAGAGATTTTTAAGGATGAGTATGGAGTATTGAGCATGTAAAAAATGTCCATAAATTTTTTTATAAGATTTTAGTGCTTGTGTGCATGATTGGATTTCACCTGGTTGATCATTTTTGTCATTTAGACATTTTTGGTCTAGTGGTAGAAAATCTAAGTAGGCAGTTTGATGATATCACCATTATCATGTGTAGATGATTGAAGGGGAGTTGGTTATATTGTTGTTATAAAAGTAATCCATATTTTATATGTACTAAATCTTAGGTCATGCACCTAAACATATTCAAAGATATGTGGGTGCAAAGTTGGGCACTCAGGCATTTTAACAGTGTTTTTTATGTTCAAATAGAGCCAAGTAAGCATGCTAATGATGTTAGCATTCGCATACATAGAGGTTTTAGGAGGAAATGGTCACATGGATTTGTTAATTATTATGCATAATTATTATTAAATAAATCTTAGGTCATGAACTTAAGTTCATAAAAATATATGTAAGTTCAAATTTAGGCTCCTATGCATTTTGATAGTGTTTTCCCATAATTAGCCAAATTTTCATGAGGTAAGAAATAGATGAGTAAGTAGTTTGGTTATGGAATATCTTGAACATGTGGATGTTTCAGAATAATATGATAATAGGAGTTTATTTATTTTTTTACCTAGTTAATTTTCACTAATTTTGAGGTCAATCATTGAAACGGGTCAAAATATATGCATGTTTAAAGTTACCCTTCCAGACAAGTTTTTTACATAGTTGGCTTTGTAGTAGAAAAATCTAAGTGAGAATTTTAATTTATTTATATATAACACATTTGAGGTTTCTATGATATATTTTTAATATGGTTATATTCTCCTATGTGAGGATATCATATGGTCCAAATTTGAGATCATGCGAGTGAGCGAGGTAAAAGTTATTGAGGTTCAAAGTTGGCTTCTTAGATAGATTTCAATGGTCCCCATAGTCTATTTTGTATGAGTTAAAGATCAAGAACAAATTAAGATCCAATGATTCACGAGTGATCATAAAATTTTTATATAATAGTACATGTTGAGTGAGATGGTAAAAAGTGCATGATGTTTAATGGTTAAAGTGCTCAGAAGGCACACGAGGGTGTTAAGTGTCATGATCATGAAGGTTATGAGTAAGATCGAATGGTGAGTGATATAAGATAAATAATTAACTAATACATAGAAATAGATATATTTAATTGAGTCAATTTTTCCATATTTCATGAGATGAGTTCAACTTTTATATGTTTAATTGTGACCATTTACATTTGAATATTTGAAATTAACAAAGGGAAAACCTGGTCTATGGCGTTTGGATCATATCTTTTGATCAAAGATGAATTTTCTCATGGTGTAAAAAAAAAGTGGTATAGGACTCCAAGATGAATTTATAAATATATATTAGAAGATATAAAAGTGCGTATAGTCATATTTATGAATTTTCAAAGTTGACTATGTGTTTGTGTTTATTTTGCAAGTGACTTGAGAAAGATAATTAATATTTTATAGATGTTATTTTGATGTTTCATGATTAATTAGATATTAAGTAGTGTTTTAGACTCCATGAGGATCATATATATATATAATTAAGGTTTGAACAATCATATGTAGTATTAACAAAGGTTTAGAATTTGATTGTGTATTCATTCATGGTGAGTGTGTGCACAAAATATTGATTGAGCCTTCACAAAAGAGTGAAATTATGACTATAAGTATTTTGTGGATGACTAAGGGCTCATGTAGTGTGGAACTATGATTTTTGAAGTGGTCCTATTTTATTTTTTTTCTCATTGGTGTGCTAAATTGGTGAATATCTCTCTATGAGACCTATAAGAGGTATGGCCCTAATAAAAGGTGTAGCTACTTAAGGGTGAGCTTTAGATTCTAAGTCCAACCTAAGAATATTTTATTGATCTATGTATCAATGAGATAGTTTCATTAAGTTTTAAGGCATGCTTAATGGCCAACCAAGATGGTGATAATCATGAATGCTTTATAAATAGTGAAATCAAA
This sequence comes from Torreya grandis, assembly GCA_037957365.1. Classification (NCBI taxonomy): domain Eukaryota; kingdom Viridiplantae; phylum Streptophyta; class Pinopsida; order Cupressales; family Taxaceae; genus Torreya; species Torreya grandis. The sequence goes on along the minus strand of JARHVA010007297.1, from coordinate 391,669 downwards.
GATGTTGATTTCTAGACTTAAGTGAGATGATTAGGAGATATTTAAAAGAGGCTTGTGTATGTGAATTAAGGAGTAAAGGAGGGTATAGTACCATATGGATGAGTTTAAAATCAAAATATATTGAGGACTATTTGTATGACCTGTAGGTCATAATTCTATTGTTAGAATAGTGATCTTGTAGATTGAGTATGAGCAAAGGTCAAGAGTGATAATCAAAGGTCCATGACTAGGTTTTGAAGACATAAGTTCAAATGTGGATGTGTTCATAGGTTTTTTTGTGTCATCTCAACATCTAAGGTGGTTTCAACATCCTTGAAAGGTGAAACTTGCTAAAAGTTTGGTTGTTGTTGCATCTCAGCTAGACATGTGTTGTATCACCTTATGGGATTGTAGTCTCACTAAATAGGGATTGTAGTTCCTTGATTAATTTCAACTAGTCTAAAATGATTCTTATTATTATAGGATAGTAGTTAAATTACAAGTTCTAGTGGGTTTTCTACCATAAGAGGGTTTCCCACATATGTCATGTGTTATGTGATTAAACTTGCATTGTCTCTCTTATGAATAATGTGTATGCTTCATCAATACTTATGATAACTGATTAAGTGTTTGTAAAGATTGAAATTGAGTTTGGATTATTTGGGATCATTGATTCACCCCCATCTTAGTGATTGTACCTCTAACATGGATATGTTAGTTTCCATTTTAAGAAAATTGTTTCATGGAATAAGTTGGTAATGGATAGATCTTCAAATCAATTATAGATGAAACTCATTTTAGTGTCAGAAGAACTTGACTCAAAATCAATAGATGAGTCACTTTAGTAAAATTTTGTTCTTATATTAGGTGGGTTAAATCCTATACCATGTAATGCTTCATTTTATTTAAACATGATAGGTTCAATTGGCCCTTCTTCATGGAGTCCAATGTTCTTATCTTTGTAGTTCATTATATTACACATGATAGATTTGGTGATGGGATATTGGATTGTATGGAATAAATTCTCTTATTAATTATAATAAATCTAGGATGAATTTGAATATTTGATTTTTTTATCAAAATGAAAACCACTTTTAATAAATAAGGCTTTACCAAAAGTTCAAACCACTTAAGTATCCTTTCTTAAGTGGGGCCTTCCATGATTGTTTGGAGACATGTGGATTTAACCTAAGTAATTAACATCTTAGATGTTATATTATCCCATTCTTTTGTCAAATTATTTGAATTGGGAAGGATGAATGGTGTGGTTTTTGAAGTGGAAGGATTATTTTATGCATGACTTAAAAATGGAGTATTTTTGGAAATGGACGTGGATGGAATATGAAATCAACCACCAAGTGGGGGTGTTTGGAGCAATGTGTCAGGATGAATGTAGTTGCTAATCTTTGGTGATGACTCAATAAGAGAATACATGTAATTTATAAAATGCTGATAATTAGATTTTTGATAACTTCCTTACAATAATTTGTAGAAATGGAAGGGTTGATAATAAGTGGTTATAGTAATTTCCATTCCATCATGAGAAAACTTCAAACACTAGTGTAGGGTGGAGGGTATGAAATTCTTAGAGTGGATACATGGATGTTCAAGGAGTAAATTTAATTGTAAATCCATGTCAAAAACATAGACTAATCTCTCCTTAATGATAGGCCCCACAATCAAATGAATATATATGGTAACCATAGACTCACATTAATTATTTTTGTATGCCTTAATGTTATTAATATTCAATTCTATGTTGTTTTAGGATAGCCCAAATGTTTTATTGATCTTAATGTACACAAATTCAATGTTGAGCCATTGTATTTAAACACCCTTTTTAATTTGTACACATATATTATGAATTATATATACAAAGGTAAATTATGTGAAGATACCATAGGGGATACATCACAATGATCAAATGTAAATTGATTTTTAGTGGATAAGTTTCCAACTAACACTTGGAAATTGGATGGTTTTATTTATTGAGGGACTCTTAAGTCCTAAAGGACTCTATACTATATGTCTTAATATACAAGGTATGTTTTTAGAATATCTAAAATGGATATGTGAGTTGGAATTTTATTGAAGTGATATATGATATTGTACTTACTCTCAATAATAAGCAATGAATAACTTGAAATGGTAATCATGGTGCACCTCATTGTAATGATGCAATCTTGGGATTTTACTATGATGAAAAAAATATGATGTTTGTATAATAAATAAAATTGAATATATAATCAATAAGGTGATTATTCTGATTAACATTAATATCTTGAGTTTGTTCCTAATTATTTTTACCATGACCTTACTCATGTTTGGGAAATGGATATTTATATATACCTATATTTTGGTTATTGGATGAAATGGATGGTTGATTTTTAATCGATATGTCCCCATGATCTATTAGATCTTCGACATAAGTTTTTGGCCTCATACACCAATTGGTTTAATGCCCCCTAATTATATGGTATTCATAATACTCATTTTTCATTATACCACTTTGGGCTAGGAACATTTCCTATGAATGGTTTATTTTTGGGTCATATTATCACATTTGTGTGAACCAAATTTTGAAAGATCGATTCATAAGAGTCTCCCATCTAAGTGAACTTATGATTTTGAATTTAATATTTTTATTGACCACTTGGTATTATGATATTATTCATAAGTTTTAGGTTTTGAGCATGCTTGACATATGTCACACCATAACCCACAACATTTTTGTATGTGGCAAAGAACTTGGGTTTCTCTATTTGGTTTAAGGAATTATTGCCTTGTTTGAAATATTTGATAACACACTTGAAAATTAAATTTCATTCAAACTAAACTCCATTTTAGATAATTTTGTCAAAGGATGTGGGATATTGAATTTTAAAGTGATGAGCCAACTTTGATTCAAGTATGTTTTTGAATATTTCATTGAGTTAATTTTCAAAGAAATACCATGGAAGATGACTTACCAATGACTGCCATATTTGTAATAAAGAGGCAAAGATTTCACCATTTGATTATTTTGTGTTATATATATCAAACATAGTCAACTCATTTTTGACATTATACAAAAAATGATGAATAAATTTTTTAGATATGTCTTCAAAGGTGGATATTGATACTTTTTTTGAATGAGATAACCACTCTAGTTCTTAACCACCTAGACTACATAGAAAGAGATTTAACATGTATTAATTACTAAATGAAACATCAAAACATGCCATATGTAAGTCTTTAATATGTTCCTTAGGATCACCCTTACCTCTATACTTATAAAATTTAGGGAGTTCAAAATGTTTTAGAAAGGGTGTTTTCATATTGTTTACATCATATGGATAGGGACAAATTTCCTCAAACTTGTATTATTTTTATCTAGAAAAAGTACCATATTCTAAATCTTGTTTATTATCATTCATGTTTTAACACTCATGAATGAAGTGTGGTGAGAGTTTATTACATTGGATTGACGAGGTAAACATGCTGGATGTTTGACCCTTAAATCAGTTTGAATTGGTATTGGATTATGAAAATGAATATTGAATATTGAATATTGGGTGGATTATTGAAAAATTGATTGGGAAGTGTATTGAAAGGGAATTTATATTTCTTGATTATTTGAAGAGGTGTGGGTTTATTGGATTTTGATTTGTGAAGATATTTGTATTAGTGGTGTTTGTCATAATATTATATTGGTTTGACTTATATAAGTATTTTGGTATGTATTTGGGTTGGTTTAATTATGGGGTGGATTGATAAACACATTTTGGTTCATGTTTAGATTTAGATAAGTATGTGAACCAATTTTTTTTGGATGAATTTTTGGGTTTAAATGTTGATGTAAATTGAATATTGAATTTATGTTAATGAATGGGCATGATCTCATGGATGTTAAATATTTATGTGATGGTGATAGACTTACAAAAGGATTTATATTGAAAAAACTTGAAAATTGATTTGATTTACTTCCTAAGGTAAAATTTGGATGTTGGTTTATGGGTAAAATTGAATAAGCATTCAAATTTGTATTTGGAGTTGATTGATTTTTGATAGGTGAACTAGAATGAGTATTCAAATTCCTATATTAATTTAGATTTTTATGGTTGATAGGTGAACTATAGAAGTTCTATTTTTTATTGATTTTAAAACTTGAATAAGTGTTCATGTTTGGATTTGACTAATTTTTGGTTGGTAATCTTGAATAAGCATTTAAGTTTTGATTCAATTGATTGATAAATGGTAAAATTGAATAAGAATTTAAGTTTGTATTTTATTGATTGATGATTGGTGAGGTTGAATGGACATTCAAGATAAAATTTGGATTGGTTTTATTGTTGATAAATGAGCTAGAATGAACATTCAAGATTTTATTTAGATTAATTAATGAGCATAGATTTTATTTCACAACAAAACTTAGATATGAGTTTGAACTTTATTCAATGAAAGTGTTGTTTATATTATTATCTTAGAGGTTTTAAATCTCTTGGTTTATTATAAGGGTATGGGCCTCTAATGCAATACCATGGCTTGTGTGAGATGATTCTGCATTGAGGATAACTTTTCCCTTATCTCAGGATACTTGGGGATTAGAATTTGATGATCTAATGATAGTTTTTATAGCTTATAAATATACTTTTTATGTATATTTATCTTGGATATATCATGAATAATCTCCTCTAGCAAGTAAAATGTGTAGTTTTTGAACATCAAAATTGGGTTGAAAATTTTCCCCAAAACTCAAGGCTTGGATTAAAACTTCATTATTATTGGATAACATGAATTAATTGAATGAGTGAGGAAGTAAGATGTCCTTAAGGATACCTTAATCTTGATAATTTCCTTATTTCTCTTTGTTTTCATGGATTTCATGAATTTTTACATGTTGTCTTTAGTTTTATTGACTACAAAAATGAAAGGGGTTATTGCCAAAAGGCTCTTCTCTTAACCTAGGATTGTTCAACATAGCCATATGCCTTATGATAGGTGACATTTATAAGATAAATTATTTTGAATTAAAAAAGTAAAAAGATAAATTTTTGAATCTAAGAAGTGAAAGACCAAAATGACTAAAATCAAATTGATTAATAACAAAGTACTTTGTGTTTTGAATTTAGGACAATTTTTAAATTTTTAAATCTTTAGGAATTATGATTTGATTTCTTGGTTTCAATACTCAAAATAATTTTGGTTTTAGTAAAATGACTTAAGCGCATGGTTTTCACAAAGAAGCAAAAAAACAAGTCATACTCTAAAAGCACATTCATTTCACACACACACACACACACACACACACACACACACACACACACACACACACATATAAACTAGGTAAAGGCACTTGATTAACTCATAGGATTTTTATGTCACTTGCTTATACATTACATTATATTTATCCAAATATTTCAAGGCACTAACCATGGATAATTTTTTTATTCCCATAGCATACTAAGCCCAATTTTAAGGGTGTGTGAAAAGTAACTTCTTAATGCTAACCATTATATGATACACCACAAGTTATATGGTAAAAATGGATTTCTTAGGCTTAAGGTTTGAATAATGTTTTCTAAGGGAGTCTTCTATATAACTTTTAGTACATTGAGGCATGAAAACATGTAAGAATTCAATTTAATAGACACATATAGATAGACCAGTACATTTGTAAGATTCTAGTATGTTAACATAAAAAAATGATCTTCAATCCATGCTCTATAAGTCTTTATTATTGGAGTATGATACCACCTTAGTTCATGATTTGATTAAAACACAACACTGCTTAGATAAGAATGATAGTTCCAACTCAATTTGTATAGCCCACTAGAACACAAAAGTTTCCTACTATGTGATGGTGAAATTCATGGTTGATATAGGTCATAATAAAATAAAATAATAATAATAATTAGACTTTCCTTTGATTCTCAAGTATCGTCACCAATGTGATGCCAAGAGAAGAACATACACACAAGTCAGTCTTGGGTAATCAAGTTTCCAATTTTTTTTTTCTAATTTTACAAGTATCATCACCAATGTAATGCCAAAAAGAATAACACACACAAAAGATCTATACAAACAAATTCTTGTAATGTAAAGTTAATAAACTAAAAAATTGAAATGTGATCTAAATTACTATTGAAATTAAGAATGTTGAAACATAAAATGTAATAAACATAAAATAAAAAGAAAATAGTTTGCCGATAAATATAATATGAAGTAATAAAAATTTTAAACAAATTGATTTGGATAGATTTTATGGTTTGTCTTAGACTAATGACCTGTAATAAAACTATTAAAAGTTTATGTATGGATAAATGATCAAGGAAACCTACAAAAGTTAGCTAAAAAATGACAAAGGATGAAAATTGAAAAAGAAAATTAACTTTCAAGGAATTATCTTTTTGTTACATAGTAAGACAAAACAATGAATTCATTAGCATTTATAAAACTAAAAAAAATAGAAAATGAAAAACAAACACTTGTAGAATGATTTTGCTATTTAGAGCAATTTCCCTATTTACCTTGATTATTTTTATAATGTTTGGAATGGTATTGATTATGTTTAGAATAATTTTACTAATGTTTGGGATGATTTTGTTGTTGTTTTAGATGACTACATAGATGTTCAAATTAACTTCACTAGTGTTTGGGGCTATTTTGCTAATGTTTGGGGTGAATTAACTAATTTACAAGGACTTAAACAAAAAATATAAACCATAAAGAAAGTAGAATTGAAATAGAAAAGAGTTAGGTAAGTAATTGATACACATAAATTATCAAAAGACTGAATAACTACAAAATTAGTAATAAAAATACCATGGGGATGAATTTGTTGTTTGCTAAAATGAATATGTTGTTATGTAAAACAAACTCATTATTTTGGAGGTTAATGGACAACAAGCTTAAAAACCCAATAAAAGTACCTACAACTATAATTACACACTTACAAAACCAATATTAACTACATGTGCACAAAAAAGATCAATGAAAAATAAGTAAACTATGCTTTTAAATGCACCTATGATGTCTATGATTATCAAGATGAGGGAAGGTTAGGTCGGGCATTCTATAATTCAAGTGTTGGATTTAGAGTGAAAGCTAGCTAATAAATCAAAAAGTAAAATATAATCGAAAATAAAACCTAAACATCAAGATAGAACATCAAATAAAATAAATAAATAAATATTAAATACTTATAACCATGAAGTATTCATCACCTTCCCCATTGTGATCAAATAGAGATTTGATCTTAAATGCTAAATATGGGTGGTCAATTCCTTTCCAAAGTAAATATAATTGTGTAGTGTTTTTGGATGCTAAAAGTATTTTAATGTCTTTGATTCACTTTGACTCACAATGGAAATTTGATATCACTTCATTAGCTTGAAGGTGGATGATTTAAAGTGATGGATTACATGTCAATTTATATACATATGGGAGATGAGATGAAAAGATGAGGATTATTTGAATTTTTCATCTAAATATTTGATAGTTAGATTTGAGTCCTCATCCATGAGGATGATGACTAATTTCATGTGTTGAGGAAAAAGGGAAGCCAATTGAATGATTCAGCAAGAATGAATTAAGTTAGTTGTTTGAGTCATCTAGGAGGTTGAAATGTTCTAAGATGACTCATAAGGTGGTTGACAAAGTCAAGGGATTAGTTGGATGAGTCAACATGCAATTTATAAAAATGTGGAAAATGTTTATGTGAGGTGTAAAATACATATTTTTAATTAGTATTCTGAGGCAGATGATGCACATGATTATAATTAATAAAATAGTAATTAATCAATTATTTTAAAGGGGAGGGAAATCATGTTAATTTTTATTTTAATTAAATGAGGTTATGGATTAGTGTGTCAATGTTACTTTTGGCATGAAATGGTGAAATTCAAGTGTCTAAAATATGATTCCAAATATTTATTGGCAATTAAATCTAGCCATCTATATATGGTTCATAATTTATGCTCATTTTTAGTTGGGTTCCTGTGCACTTGAAAAATTCCTACCACAAGTGACTTGTGAAAGATAAGTCATGACCATATACAATATAAATTAGAACTCAATGAAGGTGTAATATTTTATCAAAGAATGTTTAGGTAATGGTAGTAATGTAAAAATGGGCCAAGTCCTAAAAATCAGCATATTTAGAATAGATTTTCCTTACACTTTTTATTAGAGATATCATAATCATATTCCATTAATTTATAAACCTAAATTTGTTGAAATGGGGAATAAATAAAGTTCTCAAATAATTATTTGATAATTTATAATCACTTTTGATGCAAGAATTTAAACCCACTAGGTATGGTGTTCACTAATTAAGAGCATGGAATATAGTTATAATCTCATTATCATATGTTGACTATGATAAACTATTCCCATTGTAGGGTTTTTTTGTGAATTATATGGGATGACCATCTTGATTGAGGATAGCACCAAGACCATTTACACATGTGTGACTTTTAATGAAAAATATATTCAATAGATTTATCATGTTTAAAAAATGTGTAGTGCACATGGACTATTTGAGTACTTAAAAATACTATTCAACTATGATGAACCACAAAAAGTAGAATTTTTTTACTATGGTGGTGAATGGGGAAGAAATTTTCCCATAATATCTAATAAATTCGTGGTGATAACTTCTTATTTGTCTTTTATGCACAACCCCATGATAAATTAGTGGGATGAAATCCATCTCATTTTAATATTATTAGAGACAATATAAGGCACAATTATAGTATTGGGCTATCTTACATAGTCTACTCAGAATATTATTTTTGAGCAACACAAATTATGCCATAAAAATAAGCCAATATTACATTCAAAACTCCATACATAATATGAAACATTACCAATTGTTCTAGGATTAATATTAATAGTGACACCTAAATATAAAATAAAAACAAATGGGAGAGAAGGGTAGGTTAAAGAAGAAGGCTCTCAAAATTTATGAAGATGTTGATGCTCGTAGACAATTTTGAATCTGACTAAGGTTTAACATGGTAAGTAGTCTATATAAAAAAATGATGAAAATAGAACAAGCATGGTAAGTAGTCTAATCAAAGGTTCATAATAAACATAATATTCACAAAATTAATTCATTATATGACTCACCATAGAATAATTTTTAAGACAACACATTCATCTATAATAATTAATTTTGGCATAAGAAATACAAAGTACATTCACGTTAATAATTCATTCAACATTGGAAAATTTAGATGAGACAATCAAACTTCATACCATAATCTATAAAAAAATTCATATACAAATTCTATGCTAAGAATTAATGAGGCTTCATATAAAACTAAATAAACAATTATGAATGCCCCCCACCCTAACTTTTTTTTATAAATTTACAAATTATTTATTATATTGATCCCCCTCTTACAAATACTTGGTTGCAAGAATGCATCTCCCATGATCAATAAATACCTTTTTATATTAAAATCCCATTTTGTCTTTTTAGAAGGATCCATACAAGCATGGCTCTCCAAGGATCAATAGATATCTTCACCTCACAATTCCATAAGTGATATTGAATGTTGTTTAAGGGATGTTTCTAGGTTTTTAGAATTGATTTTTTGACAGGTGGTGATGGATATCATCTTTAATTAGATGCTTATTAGTTGACATATATTTTTTATTCTTTGGTGTCTGATATCTAGTTTCCGCTTTATCCCATTTTCCTTACATTTGCATATGTGAAGTCCTTATGTTCAGCTAGAACCTTGGATTTGATAATTTATGAATTTCCTTGTAAAGTGTGTGATGGTGACAAGATTCACCTTCCATAAAAGTTACATTATTAAAAACATGAAAAATGTGCCTTTATTTTTTAGATACATTCAAGGTTATTCTATGTGGTGACATGTGGTTGATTCATAGCCTTGAAATCCTTATCTATTGAAAATTATTATGACTAAGTATAAAGGTACAATTGAATGTTAATCCCACACTTGGAGAGTTGTGATGGTTTTGTAGTTTTATAAGCACTTGGATTTGTGAAATCACTATTTTGAGTATATAATGTGGAAATACATTATAATAGATATAGTCATTTCCACATGCTGGAATGTGATTGCTTCACAACCTCGTAGACGTTAACAACTTTTATTTTATATAATTTTAACTATGAATATTATGTAGGTACAAAAATGTGATGTGTAAAACTATTAACACTTTTAAAACTATGATAATTTAACATGTAGCCTTATTGACACTTTTAAAACTATGATAATTTATCATGTAGCTTGAAAGAGTTGATTCACTTCCTTCAAAGTATTTCAAATGTTGAGGAGTAATGCAATGAAGTGAAAAAACATGTGGATAAGTATTTGAACCTATATAAAAAATAACATAAATTTAGAGATCAATGGTCCAAAAATTTGACTAAGTAAGAATATGATCAATCTTTTAAATAAAAATGAAGGAAAGTAAAAGAAAGCTTCAATGCTATGAAACTAAGTATAAACTTGTGTGAATGAATCCTCCAGTTTGTAAAAAAAAGGGACAACCAAAGATCAAAATTTCAAAGGAAATATAATAAATGAAACTTTTAAAACAAGATTTAAAATAATATTTATTTTTATTTTTATTTCAAAAGTATATAATGACTTAATGTACCAATTATATTAATCAATGTATGGGATTCATGCTTGCAAAACATTTAAACAAACATTAGAATTCAAGAAGAAATAATAAGAAACATTGCAAATAATTTTTTAATGAGCATTTTATTTCAAATATAAATTCATTCAAATTTAAGTGGGTATCCATTTCAAGAATAATAGGTTGTGTTGGCCATAGAAAATAGTGACCATGTGGGGAAAACATTGTTAAGTGTTTTGAACTCATATTTTATAGTCTTACACTAGAAAAACAAATATAAAATTAGAGAAAACTTTTAATTATATAAATTATGATATTTGAGTCAGTCTTAGCACATAACATATTAAATTTTAATACCTCCAAGAAATCATGTGTGTGAAGAGCGATTCATATAAATCTGCCTTTGAGGTTTTTGATATATTAAAGAAGTAAATTTCATGATTCAAATTAATGAAAGATGATTAATTATATTCATTCATTGGATATAAGGTAAATTAATTGTTCTACTTCTATCCATGTGTGTATAGCCATGGCAAAGATACCTTTACTTCCACTCTAGGCCTTTCTCAATCGACAATTAGGTGTCCATAGCCCTGATGGAGATTATTCAAATCACCCTTTCTTAAGAGAAAACATTTTTTTTTAAATATTCATATTCACATTTCACTTTTTATCTTGTATTTACTCACACCAAGAGGGTTTGGAACTAGTATATCCAATGTAAAGGGATCAATTTACAAAAAATATTTTCATAAATTATTTACATGTTGCTATCTTATAGACTCTAACACAACTATTTAATGTATCAAAGTGATGTTTTGACCCCCTTTAGAAATTAAAACCATACTTAATTCACATGATGATTCTCAAAATAATTACACCATTCTATCTTAAAAACATGAAATGGTCTTCCATAACATTTGGTATCAAACATTAAGCCAAACCTTACAAATTCTTAACTCTTTATAATATATTCATTAATTCTTAAGCTAATATAAAAGTGTCCATGGATCGAGTGCCATTGCATTAAAGAGGGGAATAACTAAACCTATAAAGGAAACCACTTATTGAAAAATTAGACAACCACACAAAAAATGACAAGGGAAAAATAAATAAATGGAATTAGAATGATGTAAAAGGAAACATAAAGAAAGAATTAAAGAAAAAAAATGTCAAAATAAACTATTTAAACTATAATCTAAGTATATAATACTCCAAAACAAAGACTCACAATCATTCCATCATGGATGTGGATGAGAAATCCAATGAAAAGTGATTCAATAACTTCCCATTCACAACTAGAGAGAGATCCTTTCCTTGTAGATATTTTAACCTAAAATAATTATATCCTATAAGTTTCAATATTTTATAGGGACTGATATAAATGGGATTTAATGTGGAATGTTTCTATTTTTTCCTATGTGCCTATTGAGGTCAACATACCCCCTATTTCTAAAAATTAGGGACCCATGTGTTAAATTGCATAATTAATACCTTGGTACTGGAAACTCACTTAATCATAATGTCTTTGGCATGTTTTTCACATTATTTCCATTTGAGGATCATCCACCCCTTGGTCTAATTAGTATTCTTTATTCATGATTTTACTTTAAATTTTCTCAATGTCACTAATAATGGACCTCTGTGTTTCATATCACATGTTTAATGGATCTTTCCTTAATGAGAGCATGCATGGGTTTCATAATTATATCTCAGTTTGATATTTTATTAGCCTTTGGTCTGATTAAAATTCAAGTTGAATCCATGTCCAAGATTCCTGAAACCCTCATTCAAAGACCCTAGAAAAAGTTTCTTTTAGACCCAAATTCAAAAGTGGTGGGAACAATTTTAGCAAGAACATTTTAAATAGCCTATGTATTTAATCTTAATATTTATATTAAGGCCTGGTCATGTTTTTCAACTTAACCCAACCTTAATCTAAAAGTTATGCATTTGGTCCTTTTCACACCCTAAGATCCTTTGTCCCCTCTTATTTTAACATGGTCCAAAATTAATGTCTACAGAGTCCCTTTTTAACTCCTAGCTCAATCTAACTTTTAATTACATGAAGCTTAGTCTATAATCTTAGTGCTAAGGACCAACTCAAGTTTATTAACTTGAAAAAGACCTTAGTATTAAGACTTTATTTTAAGTATTATTTTCCTTGAGATCTAACATAATTTGCATGCTTCTCTACCAGATCTATGGCCCATGTGCATTTGGGATAAAAGATCAGAGAGTGTGATATGGACCTGATGAGTCTAGACATTTACCATGTAGAAACCAATCAGAGCTAACTACTTAGATCAGATCAATGGTTCATGATTGCCTAGAGGAATCCAATAAAATGATGTGTAATAAGTCAAAATTTAAAAAGTATTATTGTGTTCCATGGGATTTAAATATTACATTCTCGTACCCATCATTTGACATCTATGAGGCCATCATTAACATTCGTAAGGCCAACAAATTTAAACCCTAGTGATGTATTGCCTAAGCTTAATTTTGACATTCTTACACCCATTATTTGACATCTATGATGTTGTCATTAACATCTATGAGGTTTTCAATTTTAACTATGGTGATATATTTCTTGAGCTTAATTTTTATGTTCTCACACCAATTATTTGATGTCTGCAAGGTCATCATTGATGTCTATGAGGCCATCAAATTTAAACCTCGATGATATATTTCCCAAGCTTAATTTTTACATTCATACAAATCTCATTGACATCCATGATGTCTTCAAAATTCAAATTCATGGCTCGATCCCACTTAGATGAATGAGCATATCATACTTGGAAGTTTGATGATTCAATACTAAGACTGGGTTTTAATTATTTGGAAGTTGTGTTTCAGATTAAAATTTGAATATACATATGGGATAATTATAAATACCATAGGCTTATATTGAATATTATCATAAGGTTGAATAGAGTTTTTAACATTAGACTAGACCTTAGTTCAAAACCTTATGCTAAGTCTATATACATACCCCCACCATGGTCTTGTGAAACGTTTTATGGGATTATTCATGAGGCATCCCAAAATTTGAGACCCTATGATATGAATCCTAGATTTAATTATTTCTACTAAGTTTTGCCTCATATTTATTAAGTATATAAAAATTTTAGGTCAAAAACCTTAAGTTCGATCCTCTTTCTATAGTAGGGTCCCCTTTTATTATGATCTAAATTACCATAAATACTTTGTCTAAAGGTTTATTTCACGTCTATTGACATGAAATAAAACCTTATATAAAATTATTTAACCTATGTTATTTACATGTCTCGATGCTAACTTAAAACTCGTGAATATTTATAGGATCAATGACTCATGCTTAATTAGGACAACATGATCAAATAGAGTGAAACCAATGTAGATTACTCAATAGAATATTGAAGGCCCATCGGACCACTATGTGTCACATGTGTGCTAACCAAAAGACATAGAAAGACATGAAGCTTAGGAAGCCCATGGGATTTCGAAGTGGCACAACCATAGAGCTTGGTATAGAGAATGACTAATGACGTGAAACTAATAGGATCAAGATAAATTATCCATGTTGATCTATATAAATTGATCAAATGGAGAAAGATAAAAGACAAATTTTAAAAGGCAATAGTCAAGTTTTAAATCATTTATTAACTAAATGATATGAATAGACCAACTTGAGGCCACATAGGAGTCACATTGATGCCACCTAAATAAAAGTGGATAAAACCCAAGATTTTGTGGGCTTAAATAGGAAAAAGTATAAAGGAAAAAGTATTAATCAAATCTCAGTACCAAGTTCACCTAAGGGATAATACTTATTTCCATTAAAACTCAAAAATATCTATAAAAATCCCTAGCATATGCAAGAACCCTAATTCAATCCTAGTTTGATCATATCCAAACTAAGAGGAGTTAAATTACCATCTAAACATATGAAAATTAGCCATGAAGTTTATTATAGATCATTAAGTGGCTTGTAGACTCACAATCATGGTATCATGAAAGTAATAGAATATAGAATACATGGAACTATACTTGAATTTATATGTAAATGAAAGAATCTTAAAGGACATTGTATTGGAAATAGTAGCATTGAATATCATGGATAATAATTGGTCCAAGATATTTTGGGCCATTGAAGAGTTATAGGTAGTCACCAAAGAGGATGAAAATAATGCCACACCATATCAGAGGTAATATTACATAGTCTTCATTTAGATGGTCAGTTTCCACTATGTGGTAGGAAAACCTAAGGTACTTCATTGTATAGACATTATTTCTACTATTTTTAAAGATTGTAGACTTGATCAAGATATGATTATTCATAAACGTAATTTTAAGAAAGTTTCTTTCATTTCCCTTATGGCCTTTGAAATATACTACAAAATTCCCATCCCTCAGGTGGACTTTCCTAATTTTAAGTAATGGTCTAGCTAGAATAACCTAAAAACCACCCTAGTGCCATAGCTATATTCAGGAACCCATGTATTTTTTGACCCCACTACAAGAATCCTTATCACCCAATTTAGGGTAGGGATTAAAATGATCATTACTTTGTTAAATATAATATATATTCCCCCTTCCACCACTTATGTTAGCAAACTATAGGTTCATTATGTATATTTCATGGTTGAAAAGGGATGTATCCCTCTTATTAGAGAATTGATCAGTGTTTACCTGAAACAAAAAAAAATTACTATAGATAAGAGGACTAGAAACCACTTCTTTATGATGTCTTACATTTTAGATGCTATTTTGGCCATCACAACCATCCCTAACATCAAAAATTGGTCACGTAAGGGAAGAAAGATAGTCTCCCATTATTATTCTAAACTACACATATTCAAGTACATGGATTGCATACAATTCATTTGTGAATGTGTATATCTAGACTTGTCTGAGGCTATTATAAGGATACCCATGATAAGGGTAAGTCATTTAATTAAAAATTATGTGGAGCTTATTGGGGATATTTGGTTGTATCCTATTTCCAATATAATCAAGATAGAAGGAACCCCATGTCAGCCTCTCAAGTTTCCAACCTATGTGCCCACAAAGCTGGTCAAATAAAAGATTAAATATTAGTTATTCCATGTAATTGGAAGTGTATTCTAATAAAAGAGGAAGGATATACTTCATCCATTTCCCTTGACTATCAGTAGAATAGTGTGGTAGAATTAGGATAGTATGGACACCATCTCTAGGTAGAGGGAATCATTTGATTTATAGCTTGATGATTTAAGGTAGTGGGACCCCCAAGATAATTTTATGAATCATTTGAAGGCCAACAAAAAAAACATGAAGTATTAACATCAGCTTGGTATCCATGACACCATGTATATCTAAGCATATTAATTTTTAGTTGTCCTAGCAAGATTGAAGAAACACAACATCAAGATCGAGGCTAGGTTGAAAAGAGATGAGAATGCCACTGGTGAAATAGAGAAGATGAATCCATTATAGTACTATTTTCTACTAGGACCATCTCCTAGCCTTCCTCTAAAATAACTAGTGGCACCAATTGTATAAAGGATAGAAGCGTCAATTGCCCAAGGTGTAGGAAAATAGAAGATTGGAGAAAGACCTAGTGAGGGAGTAACCTCTTCTACCAAGCCTGAGAAGCTAGGGTCTCTAATTGAATAAATTAACATGATATCATTGCATCTTGAGGAGTTAGTGGAATATGCCTTAGAGGCACTGTCTAGTGCCTATGGGTCTGAAAAAGAGTAAGCTTAAGAAGGAGAGCCCCAACATCAATTTGAGGAAGTAGGAAATTAAAAGGGGAAAGAGATAGCTTTGGACTTAGTTCCAATTATCCCCCCTTATAAGAAAAAGGCTAAAATAACATTAGTTCTTGTAGGAACAAAAAATCCTAAGATAACCCTCACTCACCCTTTGAGTGAGGTTATTTTTTTTGGTGATGATAATATAATTCATGCCCCAACCATTCCTAAATGGTTTTTATATGGAAATATAAATAATATCCCAATGTTGCAACATTAATGGGCCATCATAAAATCTACCAACATCATAGTTCATGAGGAACTTAAGACCTAGATAGTGGATTTGTAATATAAAGATTAGGAAAGACAAATGGTTTCTTTTAGATCTTCAGGTAAAACTCAAATGGAAGCCCTAGGGCCTCCAAAAATGACATACTCTTTAATAAGTGTCCAATTTGAGCCAACCATTTCTAGATTAAAAATAGTGATAGTGAATAAAGTTATGGTGGGTGGAAAGGAATTCACTTTTAAAAAAGTGGAGCCATTTTTTGGTTTGACTCTAGTTGGGGGCCAAAGACTAGGTGAGGATCCCATCTTTGAAGAATATATACTTAGGTTGGTCGAAGCTCAAAGTGCTCAACTACAAATTGGCATTAGGGGCTTGTAGCAATAAATAAAAAAACCTTAAAAAGAATAATGAGGATTTGGATAAGTAGACAATTTGATTTGTTCCTGAATCCAATATTGAAATTTTTGAGAAATCAATACATGACATGTTTGACTCTCTAAAGTCAACAAATCTAAGTTAGAGTGCATTTTACCTATAGGATAAAATATCCAATGGTATCATCACCCAATTACAAGGTTCTTGAGATAAAATAAAGGATTTGATTAACATCTTGATAAGGATTAAAATCCTTATATTCAAGACTATTAACATTACTCACCTCAACACCATCCTGGGCTTGATTTTGGATAAAATCAATAGCTTGAGTACGTGGTCCAAATCCTTGGAGAGATTCATCAAAGATGATAAGGAACTACTGGGAACAATATGAAAAGTCTTGAAGACCATGATTACTAAGCCTTAATACTTCACCTACATGGGCATCATGGTAGATGATGAATTCAAGCACATAGTCACCTTAGTCATGAAAGAGGTGACATATAAGAGCTAAGGCAAGTCTAAAGGTGACAACATTATGATCATGGATATGATCTTAAATACAAAAAATAAGATAGTCAAAGAGAAGAGCATTAAAAATTCTTTGAAAATAAATAATAGAGACTTGGATGATTTGGTAGATTAAGAAGATAAACTCCTCCTTGAACCAGCTATCAAATTGAAGTTAGTTAATGAGTAGCATCAAAATGAGATGAATTAAATTTAATAAATCCAATGATATTCACCAACGCAAGTTCCATCGATTGGTTCAAGATATTCTCTTTTGAGAAAACATTATAAATTTTGGAAATAGGAATATTATTTTGTAAAGACACATGCATTTTTTTATCATGTTGCCTTAAGATTAGTCTATTTTAGAAAGTTTAGTATATTTTAGAAACAGGGTATAAAGGTCAATTGTCCTTCACATTTTGTACACTTTTAAGTCAAGGTAACTGACTAACATGCTTACTTAATGCCTATAAAAGGAGCATTGTTAGTTGTAAAAAGGAGAGAGAGTTTTTGAGCTATAAAACTAGTGTAAACTTTGAAGTAATTAATATAAGTAGAGAATTCTGAGAATATTATCTCATGTTTTCTTGTGTGATTTTTTATTTATATTCTCTCTCAATTGTCTATCTAGATCTCATATTTGAATGGTTTTTAAGAATTATGGATGTGCATATGTAATAAAAGGTTGATAATTTATTCAAATAGTAGATGAGTCAAATTTTCTTGGGTTTAATTCATTTTATTTTCTCTCTATAAGGATGTGCATATGCTATTTGATTGAAGTAGTAAATATTTAAAGTAAATCTAGTTCTTACTTGTATTTCATCATATTATCTTTAGATACTTGCCTAGTGTGTGGAAAGATTTGGGCATATGTTATTTCATGTTATATATTGGTTAAATGTATGTCCAATTGGAATTTAAACTTTGTCATGATGTTTGAGGTAAATATTAGTAGGTTGTTTCTTTTTGACCTACCCTTCTCTTTTACTTCCTTTTTAACAAGATCACTATGGTTTAAATTCATTGTGGATATTTATTTTAGAATAGTATTATATTATAATTTGATCATAACCCACTTATATTAGTATACATTGTTACATCTTGTGCAAAGATTATTGAGGACCTAAGGTGGCTCACAACCACCAAGATTTATACATATTATGGAATAGTTTGCTTGCTCTACCACTATTTCATCACAGGTAACCAGATCACCATAACCTACAACTCATGCTGTGAATTATTTGAATTATAAATTGAGAAGTGTTCTTTAAACATTAAGAGCACCTTTTATATACTTAGAGGAATCAACATGTGGAACTCTATTGGTACCAGAAGGAGGGCCACAAATCTTTGTGAATTTATAGGATCTTTGTTGGTTTTGGTGTATGTTGATCAAAGGTCATTTTATGCTTCACATATTTGTGTTTCTTTTGACATATTTTTGTAATGATTGGTGATATTTATAGTTTTAGACCCATATTTGTGCTTCCTTAGACAAAGATCAATGTTCTTTGAAAGAATACACATGATTATGGTAAAGATAGCTTTAAATTTGTAGGTTTATGGTTAGTAATATCCATTTTGGTTAAATATTCATATATCCTTTGAAAATTTGAGCTCACTTGAGCTTGAAATTATAAATATCATTTACATTTATGTATCTAGACATATCTTTGACATACTTTAGTTTAAGATCTTGGTCATTTATTGTTATTTATGTGAATCTTTGAAAAATTTGCTTAATGTGCAAGTTTAGCCTTTGTTCTTTGTAAATATTAACTTGACACATCATATTTAAAATAGAATTTAAAGTTCTCAAAATAGAATTGCCTAAAATCAAAATGATATCACATTTTCGAAACAAGGGAACCTTTGATTGAAGTAGAGATCCACAATAAAGTTAGGAGATACAATGGTAGACATAAAAATTCAAATTCTTTGCCAACTTCACCCCTCTAAGGTACCCTTGCATTCAACCATCATCAAGATATGGAATGGTTAGGAAATTTTTACATTAATATACTAGGTCTAGTATATTATCTTGCATGTAATCTTGAGAATTATCTACCAATGTTTAGTCCAAATGGTGTTGTAATTGTAGAGAAACACATTAAATCATTTAAAATTTCATTGAGATTGTTAAATGTCACCCATGAAGATGTAGCATGAAGATTTTTTATTTTTACATTTAGGGATGTTGCATATGAATGGTTTCTTAATTTGTTTCGCAATTACATTACTAGCTAGGATGGTTTTAATAATGTCTTTATTGATCAATTTGGCAAGGCTATTAGTCCTTGTATCCTATATAAATAATTTAAAAACATTAGAAGAGATGCTAGTGAATCTATACATGCATTTAATTCTAGGTTTCAAAAGATGAACACACAAACCATAGATCCCTACCAACTTGATGATGTTTTGGTTCTACAAATTTATAAGGACATAGTAGATCTCATGACTTTTGTGTTCCTAAATATATCTTTTCTAGTATTAACCACCTTAGCCCATGCCTATTCTAAAGTAGTAATCATTAATGATCAAATGTAGCCTTATGTACAAATTTCTTACTCTATCCCAAATGTTACTCCACATATGCCCACCTTGAATATATTTCTAAATAACAATCAAAATAGGCCAACCCTAAATTAGATCCCAACATTAAACCAGTTACCCTTTAACCATGCTTTCCCTAACCAAAACATAGGATTCCTAAATAATTGTTCAACTAGGTTTAATCCAAATGGTCAAAATGATTTAGTATGAACCATTGGTGCCAACCGATTTCATAACTTTGAAACTCCCAAGAGTGATAATGACTCTATTTTAAAGATGGTCCAAAATCTTAACACTAATTTTCTTCAATTGAAAAAATAGGTTAGTCATATTGGTGAAAGCTCAGGTAGGAAGATCTCATTTTAAAGAGACCCAATAATAGATTCCAAAATAACAATTTTCAAAATAATAAAAACACCTAATCATCTACTGATAAGAGGAACATGGACATCAATCTTATTGATGTTACATTAACAGATTACTGTAGAGTTCATTGTACTGATAACCATGGTGAAATGGATTGCATTGAATTTTTTAAAGCTTTTGAAGACTTTCAATAAGAATTGGAAATCTTTGAAGTGGTTCTTAACAAAGATAATGTCATAGGTACTTCAAGATGTAAATTTGTTGACCAAGCCTTCATGGTGGAGACATTTGACTTCTCATTCCAAAAATATAATGAACTTGATGATGTTCCTAAATAAGTTCATGCTTTCTATTATTTCTTGAAGAAGAGCTACCCTTTAAGAAACAAAGACAAAATACATCTTTTGAATAATCAACACTTGCAAAAAAATTTGGCACTCATTGAGACACTAGATTGGATAATTACCCTAAGTTTGCATAGGGAAGTACTTTAAAACAAATTACTAATGAATTTATTTATGCAAATAAGACTAGGTATAATAATGTAAAGGACGTGAAGAAAATAAAGGCTAACATCATGCTACATGAATTGACACAAATCATAGATCAAAGGGATCTATTGTCGGAATCCTTATCCAAGAAACTTGGTGAGACATCTAAAATTGATAATGAAAATGTTATTATGTACATGGTTGAGATAGATTCCACACCTTTTTTGCTTACTATCATAGTGTTTGGTAAGAATCTAGATAACTATTTATTGGATTCTGGTGTATACACCAACATTATGCCAATATGTATCTATAAAAAACTTGGCTTAACACCTATAAAATCTAATAGGATTATTACTTAGTTAGACAAGTCTAGAGTCAAGGTAGTTTGGGAATTATTAAATGTTCATATGTAACTAGACTCTGAACCTAGATTTCAATAATCTATTGATATTTAAGTTTTTGACATTCCTAATGCTTATGGTTTACTATGGAGCATGGAATGGACCAAAGCCTTGAATGGATACATGTCTACTAACTACTCACATTTGTGTCTACCACGGAAGGGGGTACCAAATCAAATAAAACTAGAAAGAGAACCAAGGATGAAACATATTATCATAGAATATAATGTTATGAATGAAAATTTGAACATAATTGACTCTAATTTGGTAGTTTTCACTATCAAAGCTACCAAGGTAAGTAATTCTATACCTTCTCATATTGTGCCTAGGTTATGGAAGATGAATTTTGATGGGGCTAGATGTAAGTCTAGGTTTAAGGTAGGAGTTATCTTGACCACCCATATGGGTCCTATAGAATTAAATTCCCAAGCACCAATAACCTTGCATAGTACAAATCACTAATTCTTAGGTTTACAATTTACCATAAAATATAAAGTCAAAGAATTGATGGTTCGTGGTGACTCATAACTAGTAGTCAATCAGGTAAGGAGTAGATACCAATAATGATTATCATACCTCAAGAGGTATAATTTTAGAGTCTAGGATTTGTTGGAGTCCTTTGATGTTTTTAACATTGTTTTCATCCCTAGGGAGCAAAAGCAGGTTATGGAAGAGCTTGTCAAAGCTACAACCAATCTTATGCTAAACCATGACTCTCATAAATTTAGAATTGAATTAGTTTTATGCCCCTTTGTCCCAAATAATGTGAACCATCTATAGGCCTTTAATGATGACCAATATATCCTATACTTCATGACTAATTTAGGATTGTTTTAGTCATATTTAATTGATTAGACAAATGAGAATACTCTAGATGAAAATGGTAGATTTGATGGTAAAGTCATTAAAATTAATGAAAATAATATTCTAAAAGGCATGATTATCATAAAAAGATTATTTAACTATGATAACCTAGCTAAGAACACTAGGGTTCCTAAAGTAAGTGGGAAGGATTGTAATACAGTTGATCTCAGACCTCAAGATCAACCTCTATTAGTTAATATTAGAATGACATGTACAAAAATTAAAGATAAGAAATCTAAAGACTTTCTGACAAGCTACAAAGACATAATTACTTGGTTGTATGATGACTTATGGATATTTTATCTAAAATTCATCATTCATACCATACCTTTGAAGAAAGACTACAACTTTTTAGATAAAAGTAGAGACCTATCAACCCTATTTTAGAGACCACAATTTTAAAAGAATTTAAGAATTTATTAGATGAAAATATTATATTTCTCATTAGGCATTATACCTAGGTTGCTAATTTGGTCCTAATTAAAAAAAAGAATGGCAGAATTAGGATTTGTATTTATTTGAGAAACTTCAACAAGTGATCTAAAAAGGAAAACAAACCTTCTACTTCTTTAGATAAAGTTATACAAAGTGTTTTTGGGTCTACTATGATGTCCTTTCTAGATGTATTTTCAAGATATAACCAACTACTATTAAATTAGGAAGACAAGATGAAGACCACTTTCACTAGCAAATGGGGCACATTTACATACAAAATAATGCCATTCAGAATGATCAACACAGGAGTAACATTCCAAAGAGCCATGGATCATGATTTATAGGGTTTGGTAGGTAAATGCATCATTATATAATGTATGATCTAAATATTTTTTGTAAAAATAGGGAAGACCACATTATGCATTTATAATAAGTATTTGAAAGGTGTAAAAGTTATGAGATGTTCCTTAACTCAAAGAAGAGAATATTTTGTGTTACTGAGGGAATTGTTAGGCCATGTCATTACTAAATATGATATATATATATATATATATATATATATATCTTGAAAGAATAGAAGCTATATCAAAGATAAATCCTCCTAATAGTAATAAAGAGCTAAAAGCATTCTTTGGCAAAATTAAATTTATGAGGAAGTTTATTTTTGGTTTGTATGAATCATTAAGCCATTGAATGACATGATGCTAAAGGATACCAAAATTACTTAGAACTAAGAAACTAAGGACTTTAATGACATAAAGGAGATAATTGGTTAAGCTCTAGTCTTGATAATTCAAAACTTCTCCAAGGATTTATACCTTTACTCTTTTGCTTCTAATCATATTATTACTTCAGTATTAACTCAAAAAATTGATGGATGTGATATACCATTTCTTTCATGAGCACAAATTTTAATAATGTTGAGTTAAATTATTCCTTAGTTGATAAACGAGCATGTGCATTAGTATAACCAATGAAAAAATTCAAACACTACAATGTTAGGAATAAAGTGCATGCCATCCTACCTGACCCTACTAAAAAGTTCATGCTAAGTCAAAATGAGCTTGGAGAGTGAAGAGGTAAGTGGATGTCTATTCTCCAAAAATATGACATTGAGATGAAAATTTCAAAATTAGTAAGGTGTCAAGGTCTGATCCAAATGATTGTTAATGCTAACCCCAAATTTAATATCATACAGGTTAAACAAAAATGTTTTCAATCCAATGATTGGTATGATCCTATCATTCACTTGTTGATTAATGGTGTTTGTCCTACAAGACTACATAGGGAGTATAAGAGAGATATAATACTTAAAACATCCCATTACTTGCTTAATAATGGAGTGATATATCAAAAGAACTTTTAAGGTGTCTATTTAAGATACGTTTGAAAAGAAGAAACTACTTAGATAATGAGCATATTTCATGAGAAGCTAAGAAGTGGGAATTCATCTAGAAGAACCACAACCCACAAAATTTTAAGATATGGCTACTATTGGCCAACCATATTCAAGGACACCCATAATCATGTTAGAGAATACCACTCATGCCAAATCTTTAGCATAAAATAACAAAAAGTAGTAATGCCATTACAACTAGTAATAACTGATAAACCCTTTGCACAATGGGGGTTGGACTTTGTAGGGGTGATCAACCCTAACTCATTAGAATTTTAAAAGTATTTCCTAATAACTAATGGCTATTGAACAATGTGGAATAAGGTAGTGGAGACTAAAAAATTTAAAACAAAATAAGTGACCACATTTTTAAAAGAGAACATATGCAGTAGATTTGGAACTCCCATTTCTTTGGTTTATGACAATGCATCTAATTTCACATCTATTGAAATGGTAAAGTGGGCATAAGATGAAAATATTATTCTCAAGTTATCATCTAACCATTACCCTCAAGGTAATAGAGTATCTAAATCTACCAATAAGAACTTGATGAAATACAGAAAAAAATCTACAATAGATAAGCCTAGAACTTGGCACAATCTGCTCAAATATGCCCTTTGGGTAGATAGGATAAGGATCAAATAGGCCCTAAAGGCATCACCATTATTGTTGGTATATGGACAATATCCTATCTTACCTATCACCCTCAAATTAGCTACATATAATTTCATGTAATAATATATGGAAAAAGGTCAAGAAATTATAAATTCAAGACTATTAGACATTGTCCAAATGGAAGATGCTAGAGAAGAAGATTTTGCTAATTGCAAAAGACACCAGACCATGGTGAAGATTTGGCTTGATAAGAGGTAAAAATTAAATCTATTTAGGCAAGGAGACTTAGTTCTTCTTTGGGATAAAGAATCTAAACCTAAAGGAAAACATGGGAAGTTCACACCTCTATGGATAGGCCCATATCATATTACTGAAACACTCAGGAATAAAACCTTCAAACTAAAGGACCTACAAGGACTAAAATTCTAGAAACACTTTTATATTCCTCCTCTTTATTTCTTCATGGAGTAAATACTTAATAATATTTGGAGTTATTGTAGGTAGGATAGTTTAGTTTCCCTTCTACTCTTTCCTTCTTGTCCCTTATTTGTAAATATGCTTGTATATATTTAGTTGCTCTTTTTTGCTTTCCTTCATCTTTGATTTTTGTTCTATGTTTTTTCCTTCCTTACTTAGTCTCATACTTCTAAATATCTATTTTGGGAAACCCTTAGCTTGAAGTTCATCTTAAATTACTCAAAAACTCCACAAGTTTAGAAATACCGGTATGTATCTTGAGTAAATCTTTATCATGGATCTGGAATATGAGATTATGTTATCATTTTAAAAAACCAATAAGGAATAGTAGATAGGTCAAATATTCTATGAAAATATAAACATTATTTTAATTTAAATTTGGTTTCAATAAGAATTAGATATGTGGGATGAAAGCTTTAATTATTAAAGCACATCCATGCATGCACTTAACAAACATCCTTACTTGGGACAAAGGTTACAACCATAGGTGATTTTTTGAAGATTAAACAATTGACCAAATCCCTAAACCTACCTAACTTGGTTCCCAAACTTTTCTAGAAATCCTAAAATATCTAAAAATACAAAAATAAGAGCTTATTGCTAAATCAAAAAATTTCCAAGAAAAGGTGATTCTAGTAATCTCCATTGAGGCTATGGAAACCTAGATAGTAGTGGAACATGGCCATGATTGGAGCCAAAGGAATATATGTTAGGGCTATGAATACCTGGCTAATGCCCAAGCCTTTCTTGAACTAATGCATGGTTCTTAATGGATATCTAAACATGTTTCAAATAAATGTTAATGGTTAAAGACATGACACCTATAAATTTCCTCCTAAATCCCATGGCAAATAGTAATTAGAATCAAAACACACATGTAACATGCCTAGGTTTTGATGTTTTATCCTAATTTTATACATGGAGGCTTTGTTTCAACCATGAACTAATATTGATAATGGAACCAATCAAGTAGAATAAGTAACCTAATTTTTTTCTAAACTAGAGACTCTAGATTCTAACATATTTTTATGTCTCCCCTAAAAGTCATAATTCTTTGACATCAACATACCCCCTACTTATGAAAATTAGGAACCCATGTGTTAAATTATATAATTAATAACTTGGTACTAGAAATTCACTTAATTAGAATGTCTTTGGCATGATTTTCACATTATTTGTATTTGAAGATCATCCACCCCTTGGTTTGATTGATATTCTTTGTTCATGATTTTTATTTAGATTTGCCTAATGTTTCTAATAATAGATCTCTATGTTTTAGATCATAAGTATAATGTATCCCTCCTTAATGAGATCATGCCTAGGTTTCATAATTCTATCTCATTTTCATATTTTATTAGCCTTTAGTCTAATTAAAATTCAAGTTAAATCCATGTCTAAGATTCCTGAAACCCTAGTTCAGAAACCCTAGCACAAGTTTATTTTATACCCAAATTCAAAATTCATAGGAATAATTTTAGAAAGAGCATTTTAAATATCCCATGGATTTAAGCCTAATATTTATTTTAAGGCTTGATTGTGTTTTTCAACTTGACCTATCCTTAATCTAAAATTTATGCATTTGGTCCCTTTCACACCCTAAGCTCCTTTGTCTCATCTTATTTTAACGTGGTCCAAAATTAATGTTTGTAGGTTCCCTTTTTAAACTCCTAGCTCAGTCTAACTTTTAACCACATGAAGATTATTCTACAATCTTAGTCTTAAGGCCCCACTCATGTTTATTAACTTGAAGAAGACCTTAGTCTTAAGACATTATCCTAAGTCTTCTTTACCTTGAGATATAACTTAATTCACATGCTTCTCTGTAGGATATATGGATCATGTGAATTTAGATGGAAATGATTAGACAATGTGAGATGGACCCAATGAGTCTAAAGGTTTATCTTGTTGTAACCAATCAGAGCTAACTACTCAAATCATGATCAATAGTTCATGCTTTCTTAGATGAAGCCAATTGAATGATGCATAATAAGTCAAAATTTCCAAAGGACTAATTTGTTCCATGGGATTTAAATTTGAAATTATCTCACCCATCATTTGACATCCATGAGGCCATCATTAATGTCTGTGAGGCCATCAAATTTAGAACCTAGTGATATATTACTCAATCTTAATTTTAACATTCTTATACCCATAATTTGACACCTGTGAGTCTGTCATTAATGTCTGTGAGGCCATCAAATTTAAAGCTTGGTGATATATTTCCCAATATTAATTTTTAAATTATTACAATCATCATTTGATGCCCATGAAGCCTTTATTGACATCTGTAAGGCTATCAAATTTAAAACCTGGTGATTCATTACTCAAGCTTAATTTTGATGTTCATGTGAATGTTATTGACATTCATGAGGCTGTCATTGACATCTGTGAAATATTCAAAATTCAAACTCATGGATTTATCCCACTTAGATTAATAAACATATCATACTTGCAAATTTTGAGATTTAATACTAATATTGGTTTTTAATTATTTGGAATCTATGTTTTAACCTAATATTTGAACATACACAAGGGACAATTATGAATACCATAGGCTTAGCTTGAATATTATCATAAGGTTGAATAGTGTTTTTTAACATTAAACCAGACCTTAGTTCAAGGCCTTATGCTTAGTCTATATGCATACCCCTAACACAGTCTTGTGAAAGGTTTTATGGGCTCATTGGCAAGGCTTCCCAAAATGTGAGACCTTGTGATATGAAGCCTAGCTTAAAGTATTTGCCCCAAGGTTTGCCTCATATTTATTAATATGATGAAAATATTATGTAAAAAATATTAAGTCAGATCCTATTTATATATGGGGTCCCCTTTTTCTATGATCTAAACATAGACTAAATACTTTTCCTTAAGGTTTATTTCATCTTTATTAACATGAAACAAAACCTTATATAAAAGTATTTAACCTAAGTTTTTTACATGGTCTAATGCTAACTTAAATTTCATGCATCTTTCTAAGATCAACGGCTCATGGGTAATTAGATAAACATGATCAAATGGAGTGAAACCACTATATACTAATAAATAGAAACCCTAAGGCCAATAAGATTTCCTCATGGCCCACATGTGCTAACCATAAGACTGGTAAAGACATAGAGCTTAAGAATCCCATAGGATTTCCAAATGGCATAATTATGGAGCCTGAAATGGATAATGGCCAATATTGTATAACTAATAGGATTGAGATCAATGATATACATTGATCTGTATATATTAATTTGAAAACTCAAGATCAAATAATATTTTTAAAAGGAAATGGTTAAGTTTTAAAACATTTATGAACCAAATGCCATGAAAAGGCCAATTAGAGGCCACAAAGCTACCACATCAATGCTACCTAAGTAAAAGTAGATGTAATGCAAGATTTTGTGGGATAAAAAAGGAAAAAGTATAAAGGCATAAGTCTTAATCAAATCTCAGAACCAATGCTAATAGATGCCACCATTAAAACTCAAAAATAATTGCTAAAAGCCCTAACATCTATGAGAGCCCTAATTGGATCCCAGTTTGATCACATTAAAGATACAAGTTTAATTACCATCTAAAAAAGTGTAAATTACCACTAAAGTTGATTATAGATCATTGAATAGCTTGTAGACTAATAACCATGGTAGGAAAAAAACAACATAACAAAGTAGACACAAAATTGTACTTGACTTCAGACATAAAGAGAACAATCTTCAATGACACTATATTAGATGTAGTAGAATTGAATACTATGGACAATAATTGGTCCAAGCTCTTTTGGTCCATTAAAGAGTTATAGGAAACCACCAAGGAGGATAAAAAGAATATCATAGTCTACGAGAGGTACTATGATATAGTCTCTACCTAAATGTCCAATCTCCACCATGCAATAACAAAACTTGAGTTACTTTATTGTATCAATGTTATTACTCCTATTTTTAAGGATTTTGAACTTGATTAGGATATGGTTACCCATGAATTTAATTTTGAGAAAGTTTATTTCATTTCCCTTATGCACATTGAAATCTACTACAAACATCCCATCCCTCAGGTGGACTTACCCATAATTAAGCAATGGTCTAGCTAGAATGACTTAAAAAATGCCCTAGTCCCATGGCTATATTCAAGAACCCATGTATCTTTTGACCCCGCTAGGAGAAACCCTATCACCTAATTTAAGGTAGGGATTAGAATGATCATGAATTTGTTAAATAGACTATCTAGGGCCCCTTCTACCACTTATTCAACAAATTATGGGTCCCTTATGTATATTTCATGCTTGAAAAAGGTCTTACCCCTCTTATTAGAGAATTGATCAGTGTTTTCCTATAACAACAATTTTTTTCTATAAAGAAAAAGACTAAAACCCACTTATTTATGATTTATTACACTTTTATGCCCTACTGGCCACCACAACCATCCCTAACATCATAAATTGGTCAAATAAGGGAAAATAGATAGTCTCTTAATAGTATTCTAAACTACACATATTCAAGTACAGGGACCACATATAATTCATCGATGACTATGTGTATCCATCCTTATTTAAGGCTATTAAATAGATACCCATGATGAGGTTAAGTCCCTTAATCAAAAAATATGTAAATATTATTAGGGACTCTTAGATATATCATGATTACACTGTAATCAAGATATAAGGAATCCTATGTTAGCTTCTCAAGTTTCCAATCTATGTGCCCACCAAGCTAGTTGAATAGGATATTGCATATCAATTATTTCATGGAATTGATAGTGTATGAAAATAGAAGAAGTGGATACTCCATGATTTTCCCTTGACTATCAGTATAATAGTGCTAAGGAATTAGGATAGTGTGGACACATGGACTCATTCAATTTAAATCTTGATGAGTTAAGGTAGTGAGACACCTAAGATAATGGTGTGAATCATTCAAATGCCAAAAAAATAAACATGAATTATAAACATCTATCTATAAAACCTTGTATATCTAAGCATCTTAATTTTTAGAAGTCTTAGCAAGATTGAAGAAGCATAACATCAAGCTCAAGGCTAGTTTTAAAAGAGATGAGAAGCTCATTGGTGAAACCTGGCAGATGAATCCTTTGTAGTATCATTTTTTGATAGGACCATCTACTAAGACTCCTCCAGAATAGCTAGAGGTACCAATTGCACAAAGTATAAAAGTAACAATTCCCTAAGGTGTAAGAAAAGAGAAGCTTGAAGAAAGACCTAGTGAGGGTGCAATCTCTTCTACCTAGCTTGAAAATCCAGGGTCTCTAATTGAATACATTGACATGATAATATTGCATCCTAAGGAGACAGTGGAAAATGCCTTAGAGGCACTTGTAAGTGCCTATGGGTCTAATGAAGAGGAAACTCAAGAAGGATATTATCAACCCCAAGTTAAGGAATTAGGAAAATAAAATGGGAAGGAGATATCTTTGGACTTAGTTCTATTTATCCCTCCATTAAAATAGAAAGGGTAAATTAACTTGATTTTTTAAGGAACCAAGAGGCCTAAGATAACCTGCACTCACTCTTTAAGTGAGGTTAATCTATCTAGTAATGAGAATCCAATTCATTTCCCAACCATTATTGAATGTTTTGTATATGGAAATATATAAAATATCCCAATCTACAACATTAATGGACCATTTCAAAGTCTACCATCATCACAGTTCATGAGAAACTTAAGCCATGGATAGTGGCTCTATAATAGAAAGAACATGAAAGATAAATGGTTACTTTAGGATCTTTAGGTGGCACCCAAATGAAAGCCCCAAATCCTCTAAAAATGACACAATCTTTAGTAAGTATCCAATTTGACCCAACCACTGCTAGATTAGAAAGAGTGATAATGAAGAAAGCTATGGTGGTTGGAGAGGAATTCAATTTTTATAAGGTGGATCCATTTGTTAGTTTGACTCTATTTGGGTGCCAAAGATTAGGTGATGATCCCATACATGAAGATGATATACTTGGGTTGGCCAAAACTCAAAGCGATCAATTACAAACTGGCATTAGGGGCCTGCAGTAATAAATATAGAACATTTATAAGAATGAGGATTTGGAGAGGTAGGTAATTTTATTATTTCCTAAATCCACTATTGAAATGATTGATAAATCATTCCATGACATGTTTGACTCTCTAAAGTTAACAAAGCTAAGTTAGAGTGCACTATACCTCTAGGATACAATAGACAAGGGTCTAATCACCCAATGGTAAGGTTTTAGAGACAAAATAGAGGATTTGATTAGCATCTTGATAAGGGATAAAATACATGGATTGAAGACTATTAACATTACTCACCTCAACACCATCATGAGCTTGATTTTGGATAATATCAATAGCCTGAGTACATGGTCCAAATCCTTGGAGAGACTCATCAAAGATGATAAGGAACTACTGGGTAGAACTAAAAAACTCTTGGGGACCATAATTACTAATCCTTCAAAGGCCACCTCCATGGGCATTAGGTAATATGATGAATTCAAGAATAGAGTCACCTTAGTCATACAAGAGGTGATAAATAAGATTCAAAGAAAGTTTGGAAGTGACAACAGAAGGATCATATATATGATCCTAACTATAGAAAATAAGATAGCCAATGTGAAGAGTATTAAAGAGGTTTTTGAAATAAATGATAGAGACCTAGATGATTTGGTAGATCAATAATATGAACTCCTCCTTGAGATAGCTATCAAATTAAAGTTATTTGATGAGTAACATCAAAAGAACATGAAGTTACTTCAATAATGTTAGGGTTATTCATCAACATAGGGTCCCCCAATTGGTTAAAGATATTTTGTTTTGAGAATACATTATAAATATTGGAAATAAGAATATTATTTTGTAAAGGCATGTGCATTTTGTTAGAATTTTTCCTAAAGTTTAGTCGATTTTAGAAATTTTGGTGTATTTTAGAAACTTTGTAGAAAGAATAGTTGTCCTTCATATTTTGCACACTTGTAAGTCAAGGAAACTGACTGGCATGCTTCTTTAATGCCTATCAAAGGAGAATTATCATTTGTGAAAGAGAGAGAGTCTCTGAGCTAAAGTTAGTGTAAAATTTGAATCAATTAATATAAGAAGATAATTATGACAAGATGGTCTCATATTTGCTTACGTGAATTGTTATTTAGCTTCTCTCGTAATTGTCTATCTAGATCTCAAATTTGAATGGTTTTTAAGAATTTTGGATGTGCATATTTAATACAATGTTACTAATTTGTGAAAATTATAGATTATTTAGATGTTCTTGTGTTTACTTTGTTTTATTTGATCTACACAAGGATGTACATATGATATTTGATTGCAATAGTAAATATTTAAATTAAAACTAGGTTTTACTTGTATTTCATAATACTATCCTTAGATACTTTCCTGGTGTGTGGTAAGATTTGGGTGTATGTTATTTCATCATATACATTAGTTAAATGTATGTCCAGTTGGAATTCGAACTTTCTCATGATGTTTGAGGTAAATATTAGTAGCTTGTTTTCTTTCTACCCTACTCTTCTCTTTTTCTCCATTTTTAACCAGATCACTGTAGCTTAAAGCCATTATGGATATTCATTTTAGAATAGGCTTAGATTATAATTATATCATAACCCACTAATATCATTATATATTATTTCATCTTGTGCAAATATTATTGAGGATCAAGGTGGCTCCCAACCACCAAGATTTATAAATATTGTGGAATAGTTTGCTTTCTTTGCCACTATTTCATCACAAGTGACCAGATCACCACAACCTAGAAATCATGCTCTAAATTATTTGAATTATAAAATGGGAAGTGTGCTTAAAACACTATCATCAAATGTGATAAACTTAGAGACATCAATAATGCATTGTCTCACAATAGGTTTCGATTTGAGATTTTAAAAACCTTGAGCTTGTAGCTATTTTAAAACCATCTATTCATAATATCATTATACATGCTTAATTTATTAAAGAATTCATCTTGTGCATATTCCATTTGGATGATGTATAAATATATTTATTTTATACTATCATCTTATCACATATATTCTAGCATAAATTAATATATGGGTATACTAAATATTATGGGAAACACTAGATATTATCCATATGTGAGGATGGAGATTATTTTAGAACTTATTTGTATTTGGTTCTATTATCTTGTAGATTATACTTTAGTATAAATTTTCAATTCCTTCGTTTATCTATGATATAATTATTCATGACATCAATAATGCTATTATTTGTTGATTTAACAACTCCAATTCCTTAGGGGTAGTAATTTCAAAAAACATTCAATGCTATCTTGATTTCATAAGACCATATAATGAATTCAACTGAAAATAATTTATATCTACTATAATAGAAAAGAGATAATGGGGTATCAAACCTCATGATAATGTTTTCCTAAAAAAAGATGATCACATCATTTATCATCTTACCTTTGGTTTTTATTACTTTAATCCATCTAGTGAAATAATTAGTGGTTATAAACATAAAATTGTGTCCTTCTATAGATTTGGGTTTTAAAACACTAATGATTTCAATCCCCTATTAGGTGAATGGCCTATCTTATATAACTAGTTTCAAAGGCATAGGTACATGTGTTTGCTTCTTCGTAAATAATTGGAATTTATGGAACACTAAGATGTGATTATGGACATATTTGAATATTTTAGGCCAATAATACCTAGATATCAATATTTTATGTGTTTTATTTACTAACCAAAGGGTGAATTTTTCTTATTTTGTCATGGAAATGTCTCATGATTTAATTATCTTTATTCATGGTCACACATCTAAGATAAATTCATTTATAGCTATTTTGATATAGTAATAAGTTATTTAACATGTAATTGGATTTTTATCCTTATATATCTTCTTCACTCTGTATTAATTTTATGGAAGCATATCCCATAAAAAAATATGATGGATAATGTGGTCATAACATTGATTAGACATTATCTAAATTTGATCCATTTACATCACAATGATCCTAGGTATAATTTAATTAATAAATTGTGTGAGGACTTGTCTATTAACCATCATGTATATCCTAATATTGACATAATAATCTTATATCTTTCCCATACACTTAACTCTAAACTCCCCAAGTTCATTATGGCACAACATGAGTTTCATGGCAAGGTGAGGTACAATAGAATGAACCTTATCATGAAATATAAGGGGTCTAAGCTTATGATTATCCTTTATTAAGGCATGCACATGTTTTTATATGATGTAATATCTTAGATATACATATTTAATGTTTGTAATGATGAAATAAATATGATTATCTTCATCATTTATTCTTTATTTGACTACTATGGTATGTTTTGAGACAAAAGAGCAGAGGTGTAAATACTTTGTAAAGTGTTGGATGATTAGGAAAGATTACTCAATGATAGAGTTATAGATGTCCTAAAATATTAATTTGGATTGATATTTCCTTTTAAATTTAACTTCCTATTTCAACATTGCCTTAATTGGTTTAAAATGTTAAACAAAACTAGCAATAAATATGCACACAAAACTTATTTTTTTGAAGAAGGATTTAATTATTTTTACTATTAAGAAGAGGTGTTTTTTAACTTGAAATACATATTTTAGGGTGAATATAAATATATTCCTTTAAAATTTTATGGATTATAATCTTACCTTTGGTGACACCATAAACACTTATTTTATGATTCAAAGAGAATACATACATCTCACACCTTTAAAATACTTTATATATGTGTTGACATGATTTGACCTACAATTGGATAAGTTAATTAATTCATACATATAGATATTATGAACTCATCAATCAATATTTTAAAAATAAAATTAATGGCCCACTAGAAAGTAGCTTCTACATTGGTCAAAATGAAAGGAATTCTCTTATACAAAAATTTACCCCACTTGGTTGTGAGTGATTTTTTTTTACATAAATATTATTAATTAAATAATACATGGTTATATCTTAAGAATACATCAAAGAAATACATAATCTCAAATCCTTTAAACATCTAAAATATCTTGTCAAGGGATGACATATAATAACTATGTTTATCTCATGGTCTATTCAAATTATTGAAATCAACATAGAGTTTGATTTATCCAAAAAAAAATATAGAAAATGAATAAGTTGTCACCCAAGTATAATGAAAAATTAATAAAATAATTTTGGTTTGGATTAGGTTATGAATTTATTTTTGGATTATAGGTTCAAGGATAGGATTCACTAGTCATTATCTTTGCCTAATGTTTTGTGCTTATTTAAGCAGGATGATGTACATTATAATACTTGGATCAAAGATTTTAAGATCATTGTATGCCCAAGAAATAAAATATCTTTATTATTTGAGTAATTATTTAACTCTTTCATCTTCAAATCACTAAAATCGAGGTTGATATTGACATCTCAAGACTCACTGATTGATCTTATGTTCATGAAAGTGGACTAGTGGCCTATGATATTTAGTTGTTTAGGCCTTTCAATTGATCCATCCATATAAAATATCCTTTTAATTGAAACCATACCCTTGGGTATATAATTTTATCTTAAATTCATCGCTTCAACATTATCATAATTATCCATCATATGACTATCTCTTTATTTTTGATTGATAACCTACACATCAACAAATCCAAAAATATTCATGAATTTGATAATATGTCAATAGTCATTAAATAATTGTTAATTTTTTTAAATTATTTTAGATAAATGGGCATGAAAATAATTTTATAGATAACTGGTATGGTTGAGAATCATTCAAGGTGTTGAAGATGCCAAATAATCTACAATATGATTATTGTGATGGGGAATGGAGATAATGTTAAAGGCATTAAAATTTTCAATTATGTCCCATGATTTATGTTTGTATTTATTTAAATAATAATTTTTATATTTAAAATTACTTTTGACCTTATTTATCACCAAATCTAGGTCCCCATATTCACAATTTTCTAAACTTGTATTTTGATGAAAATCACAAACCTAGGTTAAGAGACTCATACTCAACGAGGTTATTGGAAAAATGAAATCATAACATATATACATTCAAGTTTAATTTTATATGTGGAATAATCTATATATATATATATATATATATATAACATTATTTAGAGTTTGCCCCATCAAAGTAGAGGGATGACAAGCTTGATGAATTGCATGTTTGGTCACATTGTGTACTGGTGAGTTCAGTATGAAGGTTATAAATTCTAATTTCAGATTACATAATGTTTATTATATAATCTATACCATTTTAATTTATGATCATATGTTTCATTATAGGATCTATATCTATCTATATTTGGTTGGCCTCTCAAGGGTAGCCACATGCGGGATAAGTTTGTGTCAATTTATCCATCTAGTGTTTGTTACCAATATCAAATAAGTAGCATCCCATATGATTATGGGATTTAAACCACCTAGATGTATTTAAATTTTTAGACCCTAGGTTTAGAATCTAACTACATGTGAATATTTAAAAACTCTTTAAATACCACAAATTATATTTTGTTTAACTAAACAATGATCTTGTGTGATTTAATTGGGGTCAAACCTAATTTATTATAGACTCCTATAGACATAACATTAATTGAGGCTCAATAATAATCTAAATAGTTGTGCAAATTATTTCCAAATATATTTACCATGAGGATAAATTAAG
Source organism: Torreya grandis (assembly GCA_037957365.1). NCBI lineage: Eukaryota > Viridiplantae > Streptophyta > Pinopsida > Cupressales > Taxaceae > Torreya > Torreya grandis. The sequence goes on along the minus strand of JARHVA010007297.1, from coordinate 354,970 downwards.
GGACCTATGTCTTTTTTTATGTATAACTACATTGGTATTTGATTTTTTTTTTTTGGTTTGGACTAGCTTCTTAGTTAATGCATTTAGGAGCATGCCACATTATTTTATTATTTTATATAAATCATGTTTCATAATTTCAACGATGTTATATCTACCTTTATTGAGGGAAGGTTTTTTTTGTATATTTGATAATTGATCACTACCATTTAACGGTGTGATGTCATTGTTTACTTTTAGATGAAGGGAATTAACACTATTATTAGGAGTGATGTTAGGAGTGGATGTTGTAAGGGGTTATTATTGTGTATTAATCCTCAATTTATTTATTTTATCTACTATATTTGAAATTAATTAACCTCATATTCATCTTCAAAAGGCTCATTACATTATTGAATATGGAATTTGAAAGTTTCAAGCACCTTGTTGGTATTTAGGGATCAAATCAAAATAAGGGCTTTAGATGTGTTGGTTGTGTTATGATGGTTTAGGACCATCTCATACCCTTCCATATTATTATTTAATCCCAATTTGGATAATAATCCTATTTATTTATTATTATTAAGGATATATAAGTGATAGGGCACAAGGGTGAATATCAGATCTATAGTAGGGCAATTAATTTGCTAAACATAGATATACAATTTACTAAATTTATTAAACTATTATAAGATATAAATGAAAAGTATAAATATGTTATATATATAAATGATATAAAATAAATTACTTATATATTTTTGATGCTAATATAGTGATAGATATAGTATAGGCAAGAAGTAGGCAAGAAGTAGATTATAGATCAGTTGTTAGGTTTTGGATCTAGTGCCTCTAGCTCTCTAGACACTTGCTTTAGCCCAAGACAATTGTGTCAAATATAGTGTCTAATCTCAATTCTAGTGTCCTATATATAATATGTGATAAAATAAGATGTAACCACATAGATTATTTTGGGTTTGTATTCACCTTCACTTTGGTGTACTCAGATATGGGTCATAGACTATTGCTCCTAGTGAAATAAAAAAACCTTATATTCAAATCTTTAATGTGACCTTGGGTAAAAATGGGCTAGTGGGCACATGATGTTAATTTGACCCACAATTCCCCCATTATCCAAGGTTTATTCCTTCATATCCAATAATCCATAATAGGTCTTCAGAATCATGTAGTTATCCCCTATGTGTTTCCTTGTGTGTGAATCATGAAATGTGTAAAGTAAGTACAATAATGACCTAGCTTGTAACATGGAAAATATGAACTTATGACTACTATAGTACTTAAAACCTATATTTTTATATTACTTTAATTGATATCATAATATGATAGAATAATAAATCTTTTGGTAACTTGAGTGCTTCTTTAGTATTTCTTGAGTGCTCTTTTGGTTTGATTCTATGTGAGGAAAGAATGATTGTTGATATTAAATTTATACCAATAATATTAGGAGATAACTCAAATTAAATAATTAAGGCCAATAATTTTAATATGTTTCATCTATAAATTAGATGACATGAGGGCACTAAATACTTGTGTTGGATTAGGACACTAACATGAATGTTAGTCTCTAACCCAAATGTTAGTATATAGGAAGAAGGAGAGCAGACACAAACTTAAAATTTATAAAGGTATAATATAAGTGTATTTAATGTTTTTGAGTAATATAGGATGTTGTTTTCATAATAAATGGTTGGTCATGTTAATAGATAGTCCAAGTAGTAAAAGATAGAGCATATGAGAGGTTCGTAGAACCAAGGCATGTGTAAAACTAAGAAGAATAGCTAGAGTCATGATTTTTCCAAGTGTAAAAGACTGAGGTGATACATAATTACAAAATATCATCTAAAATAATTTAATATATTGAATGCATTAAAATTATCTTATACAATATAACTCTCCATGATGAATTATATTATGTACCCTACACCAATTGGGTAAAATAAACTAACATATGCTAATATTAAGAATTTTGTTTGGCAAATGATCTAGTTTATTTTTAGGATGGATAAAGGGATTAGTATACCTCTCGAATGAAAACATTTGGTTATAAATTCCCTCAGTTTTTGCAATGCCTCTTAAGGCCTAAAAAATATTATTATGCTTCTAAGCCATTCATTTATAACATACAAATCAATTTTATTAGAGTCTTAAGGTATATTATTGACATTATTTACAACCAAGAATAAATATTGGTTGTGTACCTATACTACTACAAAAAAATTAGATTGAGAAAGCCTAAGCATTGATTTAACATTGCTTATCTCAATGGTAAATGGTTTGTAACTGACACATAATTTGACATTGGATTGCTATAGTTACAATTTGGAATTAGGTTAAATGTTTAAAAGTTTGGGATAACATGGATGTGATTGTCTAAACTTATGGGTTCAAATAATAATAAACTTTAATGGCCTCAATATATGCTAATGTAAAATACACTATTACATCTTGATTCCTTACTAAGCAAACTATTTGATTATCTGTGGACATTTATAGTTGACAAATTTGGATTTAGTTATTTTAAATAATATTTGAGATATATGATATTATGAGAAAATAGGATATTTCTTAAGTTACCTGATTACATTTTTATGAGTTGGCTATATAATATATGTTTACATTATGATCATGTTGATTTGTTATTTCATCTATATTTTATGATGTATGTATATCACGATTGTTATTGTCTAACCACCTTCTTTTTTTGAGCTTGACATAGGAGAAAGAATCCCTTAGAGCATGACAGAGGAAGATGATCATTAGAGAGGGTGATGTAAATGGATATGTTAGATAATGACATAGAGACTATCTAGAACCATGCACACATCACATTAGCTAGCACATATTAGATGCATAATGAAATGGTTAGCATAGTGTGTTTTGATAATGTTGCACTTAGATAATGGTTTATGCATAATTAGTTATGTGTGGTAACTTAGATTTATACATAGATAAATTAATATTATATGATTATGTTTTGTCATGCTAATGTGTTTATAACTACTAACATTTTTAAGAATGTAAATTTGGATGATTAGTGTTTGGTACTACTGTATGTACACCAATGAACATATCTTAGTAATGTTCATAATATAAGTGAGTTATCATATTGATATTCATAAATATCATTATTAGGTTAAACGACTTAAAATAGATAATTATCATTAGTAAAATTGTGTTATAAATCATTAATTTGTAGAAATTAGCTATCAAAGCTAGGAAAATATGTAAAAATAGAGAAAAAGTAGAAAAAGGGAAAATAAAATGGAATAAAAATAAAGAAGAGGTAAAATTTTTGAGAAAAGGGGAAAATATTTTTAAAAAAAAAAAGAGAAATAAATGAAGTAATAAAAATAAAAGAATCTTCAAAAAGAGAAAAGAAGTGATTTATATTCATGAAAAGGGAGAAATATTAAGAAGGGGGTACAATGCTAAAAAGGAAAAAAGGAAACATAGAAGAAAGGGGAGTAGAAAAAGGTAAAAGTGGATCAATATAGATCACAAAAGGGAGAAGTTTCTACTACAAACTAGAGAGGTTGGTGTTGTTATTAAATTTTAACCTGGTAAAGTTTTACAAATATTTGGTGTACAAATTTATAGTGACATATGTGAATTATGAGACTATATCTATGTGAAGCTACCAGTCCAAAAAATATAAGTCTTAAGTATAACAAAAGATAATTATATAGTTTTATACATCAATCTAATGATTTTTTCTTCCCTACATAACTATGGATAGTGTTGCGATCCTTATATTTATACAACATTGAGTTTATGTTTATATAAAAATAATTAATACAAAGAATATATTTGGTAATAAGAGTTCATCAATCTATACATCCAACCAAATTTAACATCTACATATAGAAAACCAAGATTTATATGGTAGTTTGTGCATGGGATCAATTAAAATGCAGTGATCCATTTTTAAAAAATAGCAACTTACTTTATATAAGTGATATGAATCTATAAATTCAATATATGATGCCAAAAAGAGAATAGGTATATTATGCTAAAAAGATCATAGGTATATGATGCTAAAAAGAATGATATGCAACTATGAATTCATGAATTAGTTATAAAAGTCTTTTTGTATAAGCGATATGCATCTATTTAAAACCAAACCATATATGTTCATATGAGTAAAAAAAATCTTTTGTGATTTAATTAGTTTGGGATGGTGTGATTGGAAAAATAGAGATTATGATGTGAAGTGATGGAATATAGAGGATACTAATTAATTATTTGATAATAACAATGATATAAATTTGTATTATGGATTGATAATATTATATTGTATCATTGCACATTTAATGACCAGTCAGTTTCTAAAATCACCATCAATTAGAAGAGCATCATAGAATTAATAGTTTTAATATTATTTAGAATAGTCGATGGTCTATATGGAATTTTATCTTTATAATATTAGATTACCTTATTCTCTATGGTATTAAAGAATAAATTATGATCTATTACCAATATATGTTATACAAGGAATTATTTGTATTTGCACAATTTTGAGAGGTATAAATTTCAGATGTACTTGACAATATAATGGAATATATATGTATTTATTATTGAAACAATGTTATAATATGAAATTTTTTTTAAAAAAAATGTTAGAGAGTAATCTATCCATATTCCATTATTATTTCTATTATTAAATTTATGCTCACACAAAATATTAAACAAATTATTCTGAAGAGTGAACACATAAAATACAATGTATATAAGTAGATGTTATTCCATAAATGTATATCAAACTACCATGCTTGACTTATATAAAATAATATAGAAATATATATCCAAATATTTATAATTATAGATGGTTGATGTTATATACTAGTGAATGTGTTCTTTTCCCATGAACATTTAAGGGTAATTCATAAAAATGTCGCCATAAGTTCTCTTATATACTTGTAACAACTATAACATATGACATGAACATAGTTCTTTAAATGTTAGGCCATTATCATCAAAAATTAGGTAAATATCAATCATATATATTTCCTATTTATATGGTATTGGCTTTTCATATTATAACTATAACCTTCTGTATGTATGTATATTTGTTTTATAATATTAATAAATATTGATATATTCTGAAATAGGATGCTAAAAAAAGGTTATATTGACCAAGTAATTGATGGAAAACAATAAAAATACTTTTAATATAATTTAACAATATCCTCATATGTTTTTGAGCATGTGTTTATAATCAAAGGAAACATTTCCACCTAATCATATATGAGTTATTAGGAGAATATAACATATATCGGTATACTGATTTGTATGCCTCTAAGTTTCATGGATATATATAAAATAATTGGGAAACCTATTTAGGTAGGGATAATATTATGGAGGATTATTAGTTTATTTAATCCCTTACCTTATAGAAGCATCAATATATTTTGTGATTAAAATTGTATAAGGATTGTTAAAATCACATGGAGTTCTTGACTTAGAAATATAATTGTCCATTGATATAGTATTTGTATATCATTTGTGTGTTTATATATATTACATAATATGTTGTACATTTATTCATATATAAGAAACATATTTATTCATGGAATTAAGAAACCATATGGAAATATTACATATATAGGAGTATTGATTCATATGCCTAAGTTTGTAGCTAAATGCATGATTATGTTGAGTCTTAAGATATCCAGGGGACAAGAACTATAACTGTAAGAAATAAGTATTTTTGAAATATGATTAAGTTGTTTAAATGAAATATTATTGTATAAATTAGTTGTGAGTTATCTAAAAATTTGGAGATATCATGCCAAATTATTCTTATATATATATATATATATATATATATATATATATATATATATATATATATGTATGTATATATATGTATGTATGTATATATATGTATGTATATATATATGTATATATATATATATGTATATATATATATATATGTATGTATATATATATGTATATATATATGCATATAATAATGAAAACTACTGAGCAGTACATATTGTTAGTAGATTAAAATATACAATTGTTTAAACATATATTGAATATATTAGTACATCATGATGTGTGCTGATAAGTTATATTTCTTATGATTGTTAGTATTTAGTGTAAACATATGATATACTTAGTTGGTATAAACTATACTTGATTTCCTAGATATTTGGGATTATTGACCTTTGATTCTTAAAATTTTATGATACTGGTTATTATTGATTGAGTAGTGTCCTCATGTACTATGATATATGATATTATGTGATGTCATAGAGAGTTTTCATTTGTAAATTATAGTCTAAATGTATGTTATACCTAAATGGTACAAGCTATGATTAACATTTCTAGATTCATTTATACATTTGATGAACTAAATGTATATGTGTTGGTTATTAATATGAATAATATGTTTTATGATAATTATTAGGACCTTAGTTATGTCTGCAAACAACCCTTGAGAGTATAGTGAATTCTATAATAGATTATTTTATATTCATGTGAACTAAAGCATGCTTTGTTATCTCTAATTACATGAATATAAACTTATGTTTCCATGTATTTATGACTTCTTTATTATAACTAATTGTGGAAAATTAGTAATTATGTCTTGTAACACTAGACTATGATAATATAGGTTATCATAGGGTGTAGTATATTTGTAAAATACTTAGAGTAATTAGAAATTGTAGTTAGATCTGTGTTAACCCAGATAGTATAAATTTTAGTAATTATTTCTAGTATGGGATAGAAAATAATGTGGGATTCATTCATATATTTGATGGAATAAATGTATGATTTTTTATTACTCCTATTCTTATCATGTTATGCGATATGATTTCTAGTAGGATGCAAATTATATAATTCTTTTAGTTATATTATGTTAACCAATCTTGCATTGTTTATACTAAGTAAGGAGTGAGATGGAACTTATTATATTACTAGCATCATAATTCTAGATGAAGGCAATCTGATCAAGTGGTGTGTATGAAATTTTATTGATCTATAAATCACTATTATTTATTATTATTGAAAACTTTGGCCAAAGTATGTTTAGTGAGACATTATCATTTAATGAGTATGATGTACATGTTTATATAATATCTTGGAATATAATGAGTTTTCTATGATACACCACATGTTTAGTTTTAGAAATCATACAACAAATGGGTACTAGCTTATTTATCTATATTCCCATGCCATCACTATCTAATCATTTTATAAGGGAAGTCCATTCATTGATAGAATTAGTGTGAAGAAATTTTGTTTTGTGGTTGGTGTGGAAATGTGCTCAAATGATTCTCTCCCTCCCAATAATAGTACTTACTTAGAGACAACACTTGAGATTGCAATAGATACTAGAGATTTCAAGGAACTCATGCTCTAGGGAGCCATGTATCTTATATATGTACATTGTATTATGTTATATTTATTATTAGAAACATTATCATGAAGATTTGTAATCACTTATTTGATGAAGATGGACAACAGTGCCTTTCTATTGTACCAGCCATGGTTGGATATTTTTAATTACCTTTTACATTTGTAATATGATGTGTTTCTTATGATGATATTGATCAGTGATCTATGGTGAAATTGATTCATTTATAGTTATCACACTTAAAGTTTCTTATATGGTTTTTGATTAGATTCTCATGATGTAAGATTTTTAATATAAGTGTTTAATTTAAAAAAAATAAAATCATGTTTTTATATGTAAAAACCAATGATATTGTTATAGGTGGTATTAAAATTGTGGCTCAAAGTCTAGGACCTAATAATTCCATTAACATTTTTGCATCCTTTTGTTTATCAGAAAGGAGAATTGTGTATATGTTTGATACTTTTAATGTGTACCTTAGGAGCATTTTTACCCTCTTAGAGTTGTTAGAGGGTTGGTTTTCTAGAGTGTCTTAATGGTGATGTTTGTATATGAGGTTTGGGTAGGTGGGAACATAGATTAGTTTGTGAGTGGTGAAAAAAATATTATTACAATATTTTATGATCATTTGGATTGACACTTCAAGAACGATTATATCCCTTCTTTTTAATTAAGTCACCTCTATCATTATGTTTTGTATTGTGGGTGTTTAAAAAGCATGGGATGCTTCTCACTTAAGTATATGTGCTTTAGTTTTTGTGCCATATATACACTAATCTTAGGAGTGGGAAATATTATAAGACCATTTTTAGTTAGTATCACTTAGTGTGGTGGGAATTTTATTGTAGTAGAGTGCAGATGTCTTGGTTGAGGATTCCTATCTATTAGAAGTTTATTTATAGATTGACATCATTTTTTTTATGTAGATTAGGAATAAGTGTTATCTCTCATAGTTAACTTATAGGTGAGTTATTATTCTCTCACTCTCCTTTTACATCTTTATAAGCTACTAAAAGGATTCATATTTTTATTGATGTTGATTTAGTGTTATCTAAAATGGGAAACTTGTTTCTAAAATATTATTCTAACCTTATTCCCTTGAGTTCATGGGATAAATTATTCTACTTTTTTTTTAGAGATAATTTTTATAATTGGATGGATTTAATCATCTTTGTGGTTAGTATTTTCCTTTTGGTTATGGAAACAAGTTATAATACTACTCATACAAGATTGGTAAGTGAGTAGTGATTTAACAACTTGAGTTGTGATGTTTTTGTTTTATCATATGATGTTATTTAAAAGTTTTGTTTTTGAGATGTTATTTCTATATTTTCCACTTATGACTTTCTATAGTCACACTTTATGGTCCTCCTTGTGAATTTTGACCACAAGGAGTGGTGAGCCTTGAATTTATATTGGTTTTAGATTAAGGTTGATTATAATTGTTATGTTATTATATACCCTTGATTTGATTCATATTATTCTCTTTTTGTTTAAATCATGTTATTTTAAAGATTTATTTATGTAAATTTCACTGGGAGTGAGTACGGTATAGGATTTATAGAACATCTTATCAATCTAAGGGTTGAGATAAACTTTTAACTTGTCATTTTCTAGTTGAGCAAGCAAAAAGACATTGTCTCAATTTTTACCTTTATAAGTTTGTAAGGATTATGTGATCCTTGAGCTTGGTATGTTATATTAATTTTAACATTATTTACTCTTAACTATGAATATAACAAAATAAGTTAAGTTGTGAAATATGATACTAGTTATGTTTGGCTAGTGGCAACTTAATATAGTTAATAAATGATTGTATGATTTTTCTCATAATATATGTTGGCATATCTAGAATTATTTAGCATATATTATTGGTTTCTATGATCTGTTAGTATGGAATTGTGATTTATTTAATCTTGGGTAAATTTTGAAGATCATTAGGTTGTGGAGACCTAAGGGATGAGTGGTGAATTAAGAAGGTTAGTACTAAGCAATAGGAGTGGATCCTACTTAGTCTTACATTGACTCAGTAGTTAGTGAGTTTAGATCCAAGTGATACACTTGTTGAATATAAGATTTGATACATGGAATTGTGAAATTTAGTTGTATGGCCATACACATGTATACTATAGAGTGGTTATTTATTAATTTTTTATACATTAAAAATGTAATATTTACATGTTTTATTCATCATTACACTTGCCAAGAACTATATGGAGTAGTGGAAGTATTAACATGTTCTACTTATTATGAGACATGTATAATAGTGATGACATTAACTTATGCATGTCATTCTTGACAAGTTCTCTAAACACTTTTCTCCAAAATGGGAAAAACACTCTTTAGATTGGAAATATTTGCATAGGGGCTATAATGTTTTGTGTAAATTTTCATGGTCTTTTGTTTTAGATTTTATGATGATTTCATGTGCTTTTAAGAAGTTAATGAAACTTTCACCAAGATATGTTAGGCCCTTTGAGGTATCAGAAGCGTCCACTCTTATGGAATATAGGCTTGCCTTGCTTGTTCTAGACCCTTGGGTTGTCATGACAAATCTATTCAAAGTGAAATTTGTAAACCTTTTTTGCATAATAGTGAGATGTCATAGAGTAAGGTCTTTTGGAAATAGTACTCTGGGAATAATACTATTTGGTAGGACTATGGTGAGTTTTATTAGTGAACTTCACATTTATTTACTTGATTTGATACTTTATACTATGTTATTTCTCTACCAAATAATGTTTTTAATTCAAAATTTATGTTTGAATAAAAGTCATTTGGGATGATGACTAGACTCAGGGGGAAGGATATTACATCCTTATTCCTCATAGAGTAAATTATTTTATTATCTATAGATATTTATAGTTGATAAATTTTGATTTGGTTACTTTAACTAAGCTTTGAGATATATGTCATTATGGGATAGTAAATTATTGCTTAGCTTATCTAATTATATTACTATGAGTTAGTTGTAGCATACATGTTTACATTATGATCACGTCAATTTGTTATTTCATCTATATTTTATGATGTATATATATCATGACTATTATGGTCTAACTACCTACTTGTTGTAAGGTTGATGTAGGAGAAATGATCCCTTATAACATGATAGAGGGAGAGCATAATTGGAAAGGGTGATGTAGATGGAGATGTCAAAAGATGAGAAAGAAACTATCTAAAATACTACACACACCACATTTGCTAGCACATGTTAGATGTATAATGAAATGGGTAGCATAATGTGTTTTGATGATGTTGCACTCAGATAATGGTTTATGCATGATTATTTGTGTGTGATACCCTAGATTTATGCGTAGATAAATTAATCTTGTATGATTATGTTCTATCATGCTAATGTGTTCATTACTACTAACATTCTTGAAAATACAAATTTGGATGGTTAGTGTTTGGTACTACTATATATAGACCAACCAAAATATCTTAGTAATGTTGAGAATATAAGCTATTTATTATAATGATATTCATATATGTTTACATTATGATCATGCCAATTTGTTATTTCATCTATATTTTATGATGTATATATATCATGACTATTATGGTCTAACTACCTACTTGTTGTGAGGTTGATGTAGGAGAACTCATCCCTTATAGCATGACAGAGGGAGAGCATAATTAGAAAGGGTGATGTAGATGGAGATATCAGAAGATGATAAAGAAATTATCTAAAATACTACACACACCACATTTTATAGCACATGTTAGATGTATAATGAAATGGGTAGCATAATGTGTTTTGATGATGTTGCACTTAGATAATGGTTTATGCATGATTAGTTGTGTGTGATACCCTAGATTTATGCGTAGATAAATTAATCTTGTATGATTATGTTCTATCATCCTAATGTGTTCATTACTACTAACATTCTTGAAAATACAAATTTGGATTGTTAGTGTTTGGTACTACTATATATAGACCAACCAAAATATCTTAGTAATGCTGAGAATATAAGATATTTATTATAATGATATTCATAAATATCATTATCGGGTTTAATGGCTTAAAATAGATAATTATCATTACTAACATTATGTTATAAATTATTAAATATGTAGTAATCAGTGATAGAAGCTAGGAAAATATGTAAAATAGGGGAAAAGTAGAAAAAGGGAAAATAAAATGGAATAAAACTAAATAAGAGGCAAGATTTTTGAGAAAAGGGGAAAATATTTTAAAATAGGAAAAAAAATAAAGAAATGAAGTAATAAAAATAAAAGAATCTTCAAAAAGATAAATGTAATGCTTTATATTCATGAAAAGGAATAAATATTAAGAAGAAGAGTGAAATACTAAAAAGGAAAAAATAAAAAAACATAAGGGAAGTAGAAGAAGGTAAAGTTGGAACAAGAGGCAAAAGGGAGCAGTGTCTACTACAAAGTAGAGAGGTTGGTGTTTTTATTAAATTTTAACTTGGGAAAGTTATGAAAATATTTAGTGTGCAAAATTCTAGTTATATATGTGAATTATTTGATTATATCTATGTGAATCTACCAGTCCAAAACATGTAGGGATTAATTATAGTAAAAGATAATTAAATAGTTATAGAAATAAATCTAATGCATGCTTTGTGCTTGAATAACTATGGATAGTGTTATGATCCCTATATTTATACAATGTTGAGTTTTTGTTTATGTAAAAATAAATAATACAACAAATATATTTGGTACTTATAGTTCAATGATCTCTACATCCATCCAAATTTAACATATACACATAGAAAACTAATATTTATATGTCAATATTTGCATGGGATCAATTAAAATACAATGATCTGTTTTTAAAAAAATAGTGGCTTACTTTGTATAAGTGATATGTAGATATAAAGTCACTATATGATGCTAAAAAGAGTGTAGGTAGATTATGTTAAAAAGAGTGTAAGTATATTATGTTAAAAAGAGATTAGGTATATGATGCTAAAAAGAGCAATATGTAGATATGAATTCATGAATTAAATATACAAGTCTATTTGTATAAGTGATATGCAACTATTTAAAACTGAACCATATATATTCATATAAATTGAAATAATATTCAATGATTTAATTAGTTTGGGATGGCATGATTGGAACAACAAAGTTTTTAATGTGAATTGATGGCATATAGAGGATAACAACAAACTATTTGATAATAACAATGGTACAAATTTATAGTATGGATTGAGAATATTATATTGTATCACTACATATGAAATGATAGGTCAGTGTCTAAAATCACCATCAATTAGAAGAGCATCATAAATTAATAGTTTTAAGTTTTCTTAGAAAACTCAGTGGTCCATATGGGATTATGTATTTATAGTCTTGGATTACCTTATTCTTTATGGTAGTCAAGAATAAGTTATGATCCACTACTAATATTTGTTATATAATGAATTGTCTGTATTCACATGATCTTGAAAGGTATACATTTCAAATGTTGAATATATATATATATATATATATATATATATATATATATATATATATATATATATATATATATATATATATATATATATATATGTATGTATGTATGTATTTATTATTGCAATAGTGATATAATACAAGATATTTCTATGCTAGAGAGTAATATATCCATATTCTATTATTATTTATATTATTAAATATATGATCACACAAAATATTATATAGATTATTCTAAAGAGTGAACACATAAAATCCAATGTATATAAATCGATGGTATATTGTGAATGTATATCAAACTAGCATGTTTGAATTATATATATTCTTAGAGATGGTTGACAGAATATGGTAGTCAATGTGTTATTTTCCCATGACCATTTAAGAGAGATTTATACAGATGTTGATATAAGTTTTCTTAGATAGTTATACGAATTGTCACCTATGCCATGAACATATTTATTTAAATGTTAGGCCATTATCATCAAATAGTAGGTAAATATAAATTATATCTATCTATCTTATTTATATGCTATTGGATTTTTATAATATAATTGTAACCTTTTGTAAGTATGTATACTTGTTTTATAATATTATGGAATATTGATATATTTTGTAATAAGATTCTAAAAAAAGGTTATATTGACCAATTAATTGATGGGGAACCATAAAAAGACTTTTGATATCATTTAACCATATCCCCATACATTGTTGAGCAGGTATTTATACTTAAAGGAAATATTTACACCTAATGATATAAGATTTATTAAGAGAATATAACATATATGGGTATACTGGGTTGTATGCTTCTATGTTTCATGGACATATATAAAAAAATTGGGAAACCTATTTAGGTAGAGATAAAATTATGGAGGATTATTAGGATACTGAATCCCTAACCTTATAGAATCATAAATATATTTTGTGATGAAGTTTGTATAATGATTTTTAAAATCACATGGAGTCCTTGACTTAGAAATATCATTGTCCATTGATATAGTATTTGTATATCATTTATGTGTTTATATATGGTATATATTATTTTTTACATTTATTCATATATAAAAATATTCATGGACTTAAGTAACCATATGTAAATATTACATATATAGATGTATTGGGTCATATGCATAAGTTTGTAGTTAAATGGGGGGTTATGTTCAGTCTTAAGGTGTCAAAGGGACTGAAACTATAAAAATAATAAAGCAATATTCTTGAAAAAAAATTAAGTTATTTAAATCAAATATTATGTTATAACTTAATTGTGAGTTATCTGACACTTTGTAGATAATATGATAGAGTGCTAATATATATATATATATATATATATATATATATATATATATATATATATATATATATATATATATATATATATATATATATATATATATATATATATATACAACAATGAAAAGTAATGAGAGGTACATAGTGTGAGTAGATTAAAATGTACAAGTGTTTAAACATACATATAATATTTTAGTGCATCATGATGTGTACCTAAGTTAAATTTATTATGATTTATAGTATGTATTTTAAACATAGGATATACCTAGTTAGTATAAACTATATTTATTTTTCTATATATTTATGATTGTGTGCATTTGATTATTAAAATTTGTTAGACTAGTTGTTCTTGATTGAGTATTGTGCTCATGTAATATGATATAGGATATTATGGGATGTCATAGAGTGTTTCTATTTATAAATTATAGTCTAAACATATGTTATACCCGAATGGTATAAACTATCATTAATATGTCTAGATTCATTCATACATTTGATGGACTAAATATATGTGTTGATTGTTACTATGAATAGAATGTTTTATGATAGTTAGTAGGAACTTAGTTATGTATGCATAAAACCCATGAGAGTATAGAAAATGATATAATGTATTATTTTATTTTTGTGTGAAATGAGACATGCTTTTTTATATCTAGTTACTTGAATAGAAACTTATGTTTTTATGTATTATGACTTCTTTATTATGACTGATTGTGAAAAATTAGTAGTTATGTTTTAGAACACTAGACTATGATACTATGGCTTATCATAGGGTGTAGTGTATTTGGAAAATATTTATATTAATTATAAACTATAATTAAATGTGCGTTTACCCAGATAGTATAAATTGTAGTCATTATTTATAGTATGGGATAGAAAATAAAGTGGGATTCATTCATATGTTTGATGAAAAAAAAGGCATAATTTTTTTTATTACTTTTATGCTTATCATGTAATACGATATGATTTATTGTAGGATATAAATTGTATGAATATTTTGGTTATATTATGTTAACCAATATCACATTATTGATACTAAGGAGTGAGATGGAAGTCACTAGCTTACTAGCATCACAATGCAAGATGAAATCAATCTGATCAAGTGGTGTGTATGAAATTTGACTGATCTATAGATCACTATTATTTATTATTCTTCAAAACATTAGACAAAGTATGTTTACTAAGACATAGTCATTTCATGAGTGTGATTTACATGCTCGTGAGATATCTTGAGACAGAATGGGTTTTCTATAATACATTACATGTTTAGTTTTAGAAATCATACAACTCATAGGTACTAGATTATCTCTCTAGATTCCTATGCCATCACTATATACTTATATGTGAAGGGAGGAACATTAATTTATGGGATTAGTGTGGGGTATCATTGGTTTGTGGTTGGTGTGAAAAAAGTGCTCATGTGATGCTTTCCCTCCCCATAATAGTACTTACTTGGAGATGACACTTGAGATTTCCATAAATACTAGAGAGTCTGGGGAACTCATGCCTTATGGAGACATGTATATTATATATGTACATTATATTACATTGTATATATTATTAGAAAAATTATCATGAAGAGCTATAATTAATTATTTATTGAGGATGGATAGCAGTGGTTGTATGTTGTACCCGCCATGGCTAGCTATTTATAATTACTTTTTGTGTTTGTATTATGATGATATTGATTAGTGATGTATGGTGTAGTATGATTAATTTATAATTATCACACTTAAAATATATTATATGATTTAAGATTAGATTCTCATGATGTAATCTATTTAAAGTATCTATTTAATTTTAGAAAAAAAATCATTTTTTTCTATGTCAAACCTCTTGGGGTTATTACATAAACTATGAGTAGATACCTTATAGGAAACTTGAAATCCAATGATCTGAAGTATTCTTATACATTTCAAGTGTTGATTGGGTGGTAGGTTTTATATGGAGTTTTTATGAAACTATACATATTTTTAAAAATTTAATTAAATATTCTTATGGGATCACTTGTTTCCCTTATCATTCTATTGAATTATTGATATAACATACTAGTGTTGATGACTTTCCAAAAGTAAGTTAAGAATGTGTTGCTGAATTGGTTTTATCTAGTGATGGAATCCCCAAGTTGAATAAGAAACCATTCATATGTAGCATCTTTCAAGCTAAATCAAAAGATCCTATAGAGTACATCTTTGTGTTATAAGTTCAAGAGACTCAAGGTAGATTTATAAGATGTCACATGTTCTTTATAAGTTCATCATTCATTGGGTGTGAACCATGGGAGATACATCTCAGTAGTTCTAGGTACATAATGAACATCCCCAAAAATTTTGAGCATTGATTTGGCTAACCAAGCTATTAGAATGAATATATTATAAATGTAATTTTTGGATGAGCTAGTATGGATCTTACAAATTTTAAATATTCATATATGAGTCATAAGTTTTATATGAAAATATAATTATAATAATAATAACAAGCCTAAGTTAGATATATACTTGGTGATTCATGAGGAAGAATCCATGATGCCTCAAGATCAATGAACTATATATTAATATTCATCTCAAAATATACTATGGATATTCATGATATCCCTCCTTGTAACACCAATGTTTTCATCTCTATTTATGTTTTTTTATGTACACCCATAATATAATTTAATTATATGAAATTACTATTATTTTAGGATTATTAGAGACAATCCAAGACACAAGTTGGAGTATTGGATCTCCTACTTATCAGGATTGGAATAATTCCATGAGAAACATAGATGTTACCATAACAGTTTTCAAAACTCCACACTTATTCTTAAACCTTTTTAATTTTCCCATGATGAATATTAACAATGACACCTAATTTATAATTGAAAATGATACAAAAGAAACACAAACGGGAGGGAAGGGTAGGTAAGAGAAGAAATATCTTATAATTTAATGACATGTTGATGCATATATGAACATTTATGAATCTAACTAAGGTTTACCTATATCTATATAATTTTATTAGGTTGAAAATATAAAATAAATATTAGGGAGTCTAAGGTAATTTTCATTATGGATATAATCTTTAAAACCTTGAATCATAATATGAATCATGAGAAAACATTTTTTAGCACAACACATTCATATATAATTATCACTTTTAACATAGCCAACATAAAATGTAATTTGGATGGTAATTATTTCAATCTCACTATATCCACATGAGACAATCAAAATTCATGCCATAATCAATAATTAAATTTTCATCTTCCATGCCCATTTTGAGAATTGAGGAGACTTAACATAAATAAATTTTTTTGAACATTCCTTTTACTTATTAATTTATATCCTTATATTTTATATCAATCCCACCCAACTTTAAATTATTTAAAACTATCACTTATATATGTCCCCATCTTATAAATAATTAAATGCAATCAGGTCTCTCCCATGCTAAATAAATATCTCATTTTATGCATATAATTCTCATATAATCTGATAGCATATTTTTATAAAGGACCTAGACAAGCATGGGTCTCCCACAATCAATAAATGTGTTCATCTGTCAATTACATAAATGATGATATAGGTTATATGAGGGTTTTTTCTATGTCTACATAATTTATGGTTTTATAGGGGGTGATAGTCATCAAATTTAATTAGGTGTTCATGGGATAAATTTTTTGTTTGAGTCTTAGGTGTTTGAAAAATTGATGCCCTTGTGTCCAAAGTCTTTATGTCAATACTTAATGGAATACTTAGGTACAATCTTGACCTTATCTTTTAAAATTTGTGGCTTTATTTTTGAATGATGTGATCATGACAAGCATCACATGTCGATTGAGTTGCATTTTTGTAAAGGCATGAAATGTATCTCAATGTTGTAAACACATGTGAGGTTATTCAAGTGGCATCATATGATCATTGTTTAGCATTGAAATCCATCTATGTTGAAAATGATTGTAATGAAGAAATAAAGTGTGAGTGAATGTGAAGTCAACACTTATCAAGTTTTGATATTTTCACTATTTCATAGGTGCTAAGATTTTCAAACTTATTTTATAAGTCATGAAAGTGTGAAAATGGTCCATGTGTCTACTATATTCATTTCCATATGGTGGAAATGTGATTTATTCATAGCCTTGGAACCCTTCACAACTTTGGTTTTATATGATTTTGATCGAGAATATTATGAAGGTACAAAAAGGTGATGTGTGGAATTTTTAGCACCTGGAAAAGTATGAAAATTCACCACATGGACTATAATAATTAATTGAATACCTTAAAAATATTTCAAATGATTTTAAGTAATTACATTAAGTATAAAACTAATCAGCTGATCCATTAAGCCTATACCACAGAGAATGGAATGTTAGGGATTAGATGGCCCAAAACTTTGACTGAGTAAGAAGACAATAAATCATAGAAACAAAATTCAAAATAAATAAACTAATCCAAACTTCAAAACTATGTGACTAATAATAAACTCATGAAAATAATTCTTTGAGTTTGCATAACAAAAGGGACAATTAGAGATTAAAAATCAAAAGGAAATCTAATAAATAAAAAATTTAGAGAAATTTTCCAAAGAGGCCTTATTTTTCCTTTGATTTCAAAAATATAAAATGACTTAATGTACTAATTGTTTTAATCAATGCATGTGATTCCTACATCCAAAGAATTGAAATGAACATTAAAAGTAAAAAATAAAGGGGTAAATTATTGAAAATTATAAGAAATTAATTAAAGATTATTCATTTCTCAAATTAAATTTTAATGATTATGTTATTGATAAGATAAATTTATTCAAATCAAATGGGTTTTCCATTTCAATATGAATGGGGTGTGTTGTCCAAAAATTTACTCAATGAGGCTAGGAAATCCATGAAGGATTTTGAGAGTCATGTATTTAGATAATTTTTCATGGGCTCAATTATTTTTAGATTTACATTAACATCAGCTTCTGAGAAAATTTAGCCTAGGTACTCTACATCCTAATAACCGAAGGAAAATTTAGAAATTTTTATAAAAATATTGTAATCATTAATAAGTTTTAAGGTCACGTTGGTTTGTTTGATATGTTCTTACCAAGTTTTTAAATAAATCAGGGTATAAATAAAGAAAACTAGGATGATTTTTTGTAAAATAAGGATGAATGGTTTTTTCATCAAACCTTGGAAGGTGTAAGGGGCACTATTTTAATTTTAGAGGCATGAGAATAAATTCATAGTGGATGACATGTCAATGAAATGTATTTTTCAAATATATTAATATTGAAATTAGATCTAATGATACCTAGACCATAAATCTAATTTAGATAAGAAGTGGGCACTTTCATATGTTCTTCCCAAGTTTTTAAATAAATCAAGGTACAAATAAAGAAGACTAAGATGATTTTTTGTAAAATAAGGATGAATGGTTTTTTCATCAAACCTTGGAAGGTGTAAGGGGCACTATTTTAATTTTAGAGGCATGAGAATAATTTCATAGTGGTTGACATGTCAATGAAATGTATTTTTCAAATATATTAATATTGAAAGTAGATCTAATGATACCTAGACCATAAATCTAATTTAGATAAGAAGTGGGCACCATGAATTTCATCAATAAGTTCATCTAATAGTGGGATAATAAATTTAGTTTTTGTAACGGACATATTTAACTCCCAAAATTCAATTTAGATACACCAAGATTAGTATATTTTGTGGACTAGTCAACTTAAGGAGTATGGAATTATACTTAGATGCATGACTCTTGCTTGATGTAGTTATTTGAACATCTTCTCAATTTCAAATTTATATTAAAATTTTATCAATATGGTTAATTATTTAGGGTACACTACCTATAAGGATGTGAGTACAATGGTATTCTAGTTGATGAGGCAACAAGACTTTTGGTTCCTTCAATATTGATACATATATTGATTGAACATTTTTTAAGTCAGTAGGTTGGTAGGAATTATAAGGTGTCCCTATATAAAAAGAGGATAGTTTATAAATTATTACATGTGAGACTTAATTGAGGTGATTCTACACGTAGTGGGAACTAATAACACTAGAAGCTCCGATTAAGAAGAATTTTAGTTTGTAATGTTAGTTATTTTCAAATAATGCATTCAAAGTAATCAAAATTACCACAAGATAAGACAAAGAGTACACAACCATTGGGATCAAATAACCACATGACATATTCCCAAGGGAAAGGCAAACATGTTTATTTTTAAGGTATATTCACCCAAAAAAAATTAACATTATGAAATTTTCCTTTACAAAAAAATGTTCCTCCATTAGTAATATTTAATTTAAAGCTAAAACAAGGGTGCATGAAATAGTCATATTTTATAGCCAGCCAAGGATCCAATAAATTATTAATATTGAGATGGATATTTAAAAAAATTCACTTTACTCTCATAGTCTAAGGAGTGTTACCCACACCAAGGTAGACATGAAAGTGTTTGGATTTGAATATATGGTGCTAGGTTATTATCCCACTGTTTAGAATATAGTTGTGAATCAAAATCTAAAAAACTCAACTCCAATTTTATGTAATTGTGTCTTCTAGATAAGTTTTCATCAAAGTTTTAACATATCTATTTTTCATGAAAGCATGAATTTTTTCCTCCATAATAAATTTAATTGGGATGAATTTTATAGGAGTATTTTTGGTTGGATATAGTCCTATAGATGTCTTGAAAGATATAAAATTAGATGATAAATATTGGGGAGTGATCTTATCTTCCACAAGATTAGCTATTCCTAATTATTCCAACATGTTTTCATGTTTAAACATCTTGAACTCTATGAGAATTATATATTTAATCCCATTGGTGAAACAACTATTTAAAAAATCATCATTTAACCCTTCACTCTAGTTTTCCAACTTTGTAAAACTTTCTTGATACTCGTGAAACTTTTTGGTTTGTTATAGATTTATCAAGTCTTTAGTGAAATAAGAATAAATAATGGGACTGAAGCAAGCCAAAAAATTCTTAAAAGCATTATCCCAACTGGGTTATGTATGATACATTTAATACAATCACTACCACTAGACAACTTCATTCTATAAGTGAAAAATTCAATGGGTACCTTGTCTAACCACAATGTATTTTGTAATATATAATGTTTTTTGGCAAAATAAACCTATCTAGTTGGTTCTATAATGTCAAAAAAATTAAAGTCTAATTTAGGGCCACAAAAAAATGGTTTGGATAGAAATCCACCTTCAAAATGGCAATCATAATTAAGTCTATTAGATATCATGGTATTGTATTCATTCATATTATGTACTTTTTCATTCAACTTAGTGACTCTAGAGTTAATCTAAGATTATAATTCAACTCAGTGTTCCTCAGTGTTTTTTGTAATGGATTGGATTCCCACACAATTGACAAACATTGAATACAAGGTACATGGTGTTAGAAAATGCTAATTGAAGTTATATGTTAAAATGATTAGCCAATAAAATGATAAAAATGGTATAATAATAATAAGGGTGAAAAATAATTAGGGTTAGAGGTGAAAAATAATCTGTATAGAATTGTTTTCATAAAAAATAAATATCCATTTAAATTATAACATTTATGAGAAACTCACAATGAATAGATTCTAAAATTAGTTCAAGTAAACATTATGAAACATTCTAACCATTATTACTACTAAAAAAAGTTTAGGTAACCATTTTAAAACATTTTTACCATTCTAGAGGATTCAGTTGATATGTTTTTGTCAATAGGAAGAATTTAATATTGTATTTTTGAATCATGGATCTTAGTGTGGTTGTCAAGAAATCAAAATAAGAAATGTGACCATAGGAATTATAGGATTATATAGAATTATTTTAAAGTTTTTGTTTTCTCTACAAGATTTAAAATATAATAATCTCTTCATAAAATATTATCTACTCAATATTTTATATTGGTAACTACAAAAAATAAGCATTTTGTAGTGCACAATCCTATCTTTGAGGTACAATACAAGTAACTTCCCATGGTTAAATTCTTACTAGTGCATCATAAAAATACATGGTCGAAGGCATATTATGGGTAGGCTAGGAAAATAATAGGGGTACTTTCTATATACCTAAAAAAACATGCAATCAAAAGTACATTTACAACATTGTGTAATAAAGTTTAAAAAATGAACTTAAAAATTATGTATATAAACATTTGAAATGTTTTCAAACTCATTTTTGAGTCTTTCATTCTATTTTGATCGTGTTTAAGGATTTTATGATGATTTAAGGTTAATAAGGTGGGATATGACATCTACTCCAATTAAAAAAGGTGTCATCTTGGCTAGATCAACCATTTATTCATGAATTCTTTTAGCTAAAATTTTAATTCATGTATGTATTTCACATTCATTTGATATGGATCCTTAGATGTAGGTTTAAAACCATGTATAATATACATATAAAAATTAAATTATATTTATGTTGGAAAACCTAAAATTTCTTCAAAGAATACAATTGAATTCTCTTAAGACTAGATAGTCTTTTAGATCAAGTTATTTCTCATTATAAATTTCCTTCTTTTGTGTAGTGTAAATATCATAGCATTTACAAATTACCTTTTTTAGATGGAAGGATTTGTATATACTAAAAATAAATATACGTGGCATCATAATCTTGTACATTTGAGAAATATAAATTAGGGATATACCCTTTCATTATATACATACATACATACTAATAAAATGATCACATTATCTATATCATTATGATTGCATGATTATCTCTTAGTTTAATACATATCCTTATAGCGACATGGGTCTCTTGTATCAAAATGAAATATTTAAACATGATAAACATCCTTAACTATCAGCTTCAAATCCACACATGTTTTAACCTTATAGACACTTCCAGTAATAGAGGGACACTACCGCAAATAGTATTGTCCATATCCCTATCTAGTTTGCAATTACCAAAAATCATCTAAATCAAAAAAAATAAAAATGTATGGGTCAACCTTTTTTTCTTATTTAAACATACCATGATATATTATCAAAAGGTATATTATAAACAAAAGTCTAAGCCTTGTCATTCCTCATCTAGGAAATATAAAAAAAACCTACCAAATCTCATTAAATCAATCATAAAATTGAGTTATCCTTCCCTATTCATCCCTATTTATTTATAATTCATAAGAGTAGTCATACAAAAGGTCTAAATTATTCAAAGAGAATCTTGAGTGACATTTGTCAAATTACAATCTAGATCACTAAATTCTCTCAATATAGTATATTTCACCCTTACACACACGCATTCCCACACATAGAAGATAATTAAATAAGTATTAGGCCCTCCTTGGAGCATTGGATATGTAGGTAGCACTCAGTGATATAGGAGTCATTTAGGTCAACTCGGCACTATGATTGTACTAACCCATTTTTACAAAATGCATTCTAAGTGTGAAGAGGGATGAAGAGCTAGGGTTTTGATAAGTTAATAAAGAGTAATTACATGTATCCTAGATATGAATAAATAAGTATAAATTTGATATAAAAAACAAAATAACAAACATGGTCATATCAAGATCATAGCATTATTCTATATTGGATAAGTGTGTCATAACTAGACACTGACATCGATGGTAGTGTCTAGATTTGATGGTAGTGTTTATGATTACTAAATTATAATTTTTAAAATATGACAACTGATACAAAATATGAATCTTGAATAATTTATACCTATTTTTATTCTATATATGCTTACAAACACTAAACCCAGCAAAGTATCATCTCTCTTTGGTATTATGACCAATTGAGCATCTTTCAAACTTGATATTTTTGTATTTTATCATATCTTTGAAATATAATTTAAAATATTAATTTATCTAAGTTTGAAATTCCATATCCTACTATAGATTAGTTTATCAACCTTTTCCTTAAAATATTTATATTTCTAAGTCTATCCCACATATATCAATTTAGTGTTAAACATTTGGTGAACCTGACCTATGTATCTCTTTATGCAAATTCTATCTTTCCCTAGGGTATTTAGCCTCTTGAGATCTTTTCTTGTAATTTTTTTTAGATTTATTTCATTATCTATATGTAACTTAGGCATAGCCTTAAATTAGGTTGTGTTTCTATCAAACACTTGGAGCTTACTATTTTACCACCTAAGATGGATCAAAAAAGTAAAGTATCAAATCCTATGCCTAATGAGAGTGTTAGTGATTCAAATAAATAGAATTTTGAATAATTTATCATAGAAAATGATTATTATCATGAAATATTGAATATAATGAAAATAATTAACATGAAAAAATAGATTAGGAGCAATTTTATATGTTTTGAAAGCATATTCAAAAAAATACTAAGGATCTTGCTGAGATCGTCAAAACCATATTTGAAACTAAAGAATAAAAAGGAAAAAAATGACTTATCCCTCGCATTGAGCACATCATCAATTTCTACATCTAATGAGGTGACAAATTACATTTTAAAAACATTTTCCCCCAAGGACCAAAATCCTATTGCTACATTGACCATGAGGTTAGTCAATGATTCAAATCAAATATCAATTTAAATTCCTATATGAATTCAAACCATGTTTACATCATATTTTATGACTGATAAACTATATACTCTAAATCCCCATTGGTCTGTAATGAAATTTATTCTCCAAGTTCTATAAAATTTTGAAGATAAGGTTACAAATATTTAGCAAAATCATTTAAAGTTTCTTCATGCTATTGATTCATAATATGTGTTACATAATCCTCTTGCACCTAGAATATATTTTCACCTTTGTCAACTAGTTTTATTATACCCAATTTCATATTTTATGATGGAAATGGTGATCCTAAACAACATATTCAATATTTATTTGTGGCATGACTTGATTATGCCTCTAATGATAAAATTTTGATAAAATAATTTCCAAATACCTTAAATCATTTTGATTTATGATGTATCTATGATTAAAAAATATAATCAGTGAGATAATTCAAACCTATAGTAGATCAATTTGAGCATATTAACATATTAAAAATAAGTTGGACTGTTTAAAAATGTTTTAGCATAGATAATTTTGAATAAATTGGGCTATTTTGAATAATTTAGACTTATACATATAAATTGGAGTGAATAAGATTTTCTCCAAAAATAAATTTTGTATATTCCAAATAAATTAAACTATTTCAAACCATTTGACCATAGATAATTTCATTAAACTTGGAATATATTAATTAATTTAAACATATACCCACTAATGTGGAGTGGAGAATATTTTCACCATAAATATGTTTTTTATATTCCAAATAAAATGAATTATTTCAAACCATTTGGGAGTAAATCATTTTGAATAGATTGGACTATTTTGAACTCATGACACCCTTCTGGGCCTTCAAATTGATCATTGATAATTTGAATTACATTCCATTATTGGGACACATGGCACTATTTTACTATCCAAATTATTAATTAAAACATAATAAATAATTATTTCATCTACTTAATAAAATATCTTGAGAATTGTTTGTTGTTTATTGGGAAGATCTTCATGAGCAGCTGTCAATATACTAATGAATCAACTTGGGAAATTTAAAGATAGACCAATGGAGTATCCACTTACCAGCGGATTATATTTTAAACTTGGAACTAATTCAATAATTTCAAGGAATGTCCAACTTTAAATCAAATTACACTTAACCAGATCAAAGTAATTCTAAATTAGAATTGATTAATTTGAAATAAATTGAACTAAATTTGAAATTATTTAGAATTGATTTGTATGAAATTGATGATATTTTTTATTACGATAATTATAGTTTATAATAAATAAATACACTTGAAATAATCATAATATTGTGAAGTTGCATCTTTATAGACACTATTTCACATCTACTGGCATGGATTTTTTGTTTCTTCCCAAGAATGTGATGATATACATCATTTTGATTCTCCAATCCTTTTCATATTTTTGACTTCCATTTTTAGTATATATACTTGATGTAACATAACTCATTTTTAATTTTTTATTTGTAACACAGTTATGAAATTTACAATCAATGAACAACATGTTGGCAATTGAAAAATCATCTCCAAAGGTCCCTTTAAAAATAGCTTCATCCAATTTATTTATGTTTATATTGAAGGGATTAGAATATATTTTACACCCAAACTATAATTATATTTTATAATCAATAAATACACTCTAAATAATCATAATATGGTGAACTTGCATCTTTATAGACACTATTTCACATCTACTTGCATGGATTTTTTGCTTTCTCCCAAGAATGTGATGATATACATCATTTTTATTCTCTAATACTTTTAATATTTTTGAATTCCATTTTTAGTATATATACTTAATGTAACATAACTCATTTTTAATTTTTGATTTGTAACACAATTATGAGAATTACAATCAATGAACAACATGTTGGCAATTGAAAAATCATCTCCAAAGGTCGCTTTAAAAATAGCTTCATCCAATTTATTTATGTTTATATTGAAGGGATTAGAATATATTTTCCCCCAAAAAAATATTAAATTTTAAATTATTTAAGCCATGGTTTGAATTAGTATCCTCAAATGATTGTCCTCTATCATTGACCAAATTCCAATGTGAGAAAAAGACTATAGTGCCATCTTAAAACTTTATGTGGAATGATCTCAAATGTAGTATGGCATATTTTATATTTTATAATATTTTTTTCTCATATCATTCATTTTCATATATTTTGTTTTGTGCACAACAAATAATAAGTCATTCAACCACAAAATCAATAGTTTTTTAGACTGTAATTTTAGCTCCTCTTTTGAAATGTCTATAATTTGTTAAAAAAGAAATGAATAATTTATTAACAATATTATATTATAAGAAATATAACATGGAAATTTTATAAGAAAATGTTGTACATTATAATAGATTGGTTGTTGATGCACTTTTTATTTTCATTCCATATTATAACATATATACATAATGCATTTAATTTGATGCATTCTGTTATTTGCATTTCTTTAAATCATATAAAGATTCATATAAACATACATAAAAATAAAGACATGCTTAGGCACATGTAACTATACTCATTATACATGGATTTACCATTTCTATTACCAATTTTGTAACATACATATGCACATAAATGTTCATATTGAATCCTTATAACTTGACCATAACTTTATCATATTCAAAAACAATTCCGTTTTGACATAACTCATTTATTATAGACATTGATAGGAATTTAACATTGATCAACCAATATCTATATTATTATAGTAATGAAAGTATCAGTTGTTCTTATGCATACCAATACATATTTATATGTTTATATAGCACATCACAATAAACCAATAAAATTTACTCTTCTAAGATGAAGTTCACTATCACTAATTTCAAATGAATATACACCTTAATAGTTAAACCCCCTTCATATACTTCCAATAATACACATAAAATTAATTTTTTTTTAAATCAATAACAATATAATTATTTCTAGCACAATATACTTTATTATTTTTTATTGATAAACATCACATGGGTACTCTACATCAAAATTTATAGTATTGAAGACATAGTATAACACATATTGTGTTATATTAAACTGGTTAAATTAAACATGTAAACAACATTGTAATGGGTAAATCCAACCACATTTAAGTCTACAAAATAATAAAATAAACCCACACTTCCAAATCCCAAGCTGATGTAAGATTATATTTTATTGTCGTATACAATCTCCTATACATGAAGAAAAATTTAATTTTAATGTGTTTAAATAAATAAAGATAATTAATATATTCTAGACTTGTATGAAATTGGATAATTACACATTTATTGAAAGGTTTTTTCACCTTTTTTTGCATTTTTGTAGTTTATATGAGTGTACTCTTTCATTGAACCTTTGATTATTTATTACCTATAAGGTATTTTATAATATAGTAACTAAAAATTCTCATCATCAATTAAATTGATATTTGTATTTAAAAAATGTGTCTTGTTGTAGAGTTATACCTTGTGTTGTTTTCATAAATGCAACAACCTACAGATCTATGTTATGGGTTGTTGTATTGGAGACACAATGTTCTAGAGCTATGTTGTGAACTATTTTAATTGAGACATAACTAAATGAATAAATATTTTATCAGTATTATAAATATTTGGTAAATAAAAAAATATACAATTGAAAAATATGCATGACCTTATCTTACCTTATTCAACTTACAATGTGTCATCTTCATTGATATGAGTTTTCATTAGTATTATTTCTTCACTTGCATATAATGCCATCAGTGCTACACACTAATATATTTCAAATTTTTTAGGTTATAAAAATAAATCATACACACTAAAATATTGTTAAGATGTTATATTTGAAAAATAAAGCATGATTATAAAATAAATTAAAAAATTTATGCACCTGATACTGATTGAAGTAGTTGTTCTTATATTGGTTGCTCTGAATTTATGAAATAATTTTGAAATTGAATATTATAAATTGTTTGTTCTTTAGTTTTTTAAATGAAAAATAAATTACTTTGAAATTTTATATAAGCACGCACCAATCCAACTCCTATATATATGCCCAACACTTCACATGTATCTAAATTGTTGAAAGTATAGATAAGTCTCTCCCAAAATAAGTTATCTAGTTCATTTTTTAATAGCCTTCCTATTTTGTGTGAACCAATCATTTGAGATGTTGGTGCATCTTTGTTGGTGCCAAAACCTTCCTTTGATTTACTTTGTTATGAATGGAGGATGAAATCTTGAAGATGAAAATCAGTGGGATCCTTAAGAAAATTGATACCTATAATATGACTCCAATTGAATACATAACTATATAGACCCCATAGTATGATACCCATTTCTTGCATGAAATGGAAATCACCAACACACAAATTCTTGAGAGTGGTCTGAATGCCAAAAAAATATTCTAGTTTATAAATGATGGATAAATTGAAGGCCCCAATAATAACTTTATCAATAAATTCTTGAATAAATAGGTTAAGATATTATTCCATAAAAACATTAATGATATTTAAAAGATAAATAATTATCAAATCGACATTCAGACCAATAATAAAAATTTCACTAAAATTTTATAAAATGGATGGTCAAAGACATGGGGGCCCATAATGGTAGCTGAATATTTATGTATCTATCCTAAGAAGCTAAACTTTATCACTATGTAGATATTTTTTCAATATGGTTAATGAATATTGAGATAATGCCTCCCATCCTTTTTTTTAGAGAAATAGCTTCATTCAAGACACATAAATCATCAAACCTTTTCATAGAAATTTTATAATTTTCCATTACCTCTTTAGGTGTGATTATTTTGTTTGATGGCAGTGTCAAATCATGGTTGCTAAAATAATCTTTAATTTTTTTATAATATGTTACTTTCTAGCTTCACATTTTTGTACCAAGTATCCATTTTATTCTACCCAAGGGTTTTAAAGAAGGATATAGACCATTTTACAATAAATCTACTAGTTCTATTTTTTTTAATCTAGAAGCCCTTGAATATTTCTAAGTACTATTGCACTAATCAGATTTAATTTTTTTTTTATCTAAACTAGGTAAAGTATCACTTTAAAACAAATTAAATGTCTTATCAAAACAATTCCAAATGGGTTGTTCCATGAAAATAAGGCATTTTCTCTCCTGTAGTTGTGCTGAATAGTTCATTTGTGTAAACAAGTGTCTATCTTATTCATGTATTTCTTTTGTATTTTTGCTCATGTTTTAATATTATTCCAACCTCTTAGTTGGATAATGTCCATTTTATATCAAATTATTTCTAAAAATGAATCCTTGTAAATTTTTTTGCTGGCTTCATTATATGGGTTACATATTTTATGCAAATATGGAATGGATTTCAAGTTTTCAAAAATATTGCCCTTATAATAAAACATTCATTTCTCAATGATAGAGAATTGTATTCCTCATCTAAAAGAATTTTATATTGTGTTATAATTATGTGTTGTCCATCTACAATTTTTAACCTTACAATTTTTTTTCTCCGTCATATATTTTTGGACTTCCTTTCATTCGATAATACATAGAGGGTCATTTGGATCAAAAGGAATTAATAAAGCATCCTTCATTAGAATGTCAATATGTTTTACAAATTAATGAATTATATCATTCACCCCTCTTTCATTCAAATTTATTAATTTGATATTAGCATCCCTCAATTCATAGAACTCTATAGGAATCTTTAGGGCAAAATTTCTAGAAACACACCATATAGAGAATTCACTATGTGTTTGATCAGAAGTTTGTGTCAACAAAAGTGTACCAACGTTTTGTTAGATCTTATTTTTATTCACTAGTGTGAGTACTTGTATAGCCTCTTTTAAATATACATACAAATATGTTTCCCTTTCTTGTCTTTTTTTCTTCAATGTTTTTTCTATCATGACTATAGGGTATCTTAAATACATGTTTGTATGGTGACAAGTAGAATAAGTTGTTGCCCATTGTTCATTTTTTTATTTCAACATATTTTGTATTTTAACAACCAAATTATCTCTATCTATCAACCCAAAAAATTGAAGGTTGGCATAGACATTCTAATGAAATCCACTTTTTCACAAGAAGGAGAAAAATTATTTTTTATCAATTCCATTTTATTGGGTGTAAATTTATTGAAATTAGCTATAGCTCGATGAAAAATTAAATATTCTCCCTTCCATACTTATATTTGGAATTGGAGTGAATATTCAAGTTCATCCTTATCATAGGAAAGGATTATTCCAATTGGAGAAGATTATGTTCTTGATGTAGTGCTAGACAAGTATATATTTACATGTACATTTGGCCAACTAAACAACTCAGATTAACAATCAACAAGAGGAATTTTGTCACCACCATGAAATGGAAGATGGTTATGTGGGTTTAATTATAGTTTTGGTAGTTTAAATGATATTATATCCAAATTATCTTGGAATGAGACCTTCTTATGCCATTTAAGTGTGGGAATTACTTTCTCATGTGAAGACATTCTACAAAGCAATTGAAACGATTTAAATATTGATATTTTGTAAAATGCAAGTTACATATTGCATCATTTTAGTTCTAAACAATTTTTTTTGTGATTACGTAGAGATTAATTATATATCAACAAATTTTAGTTCTAAACTACAATACAAAATACATATTAAAGGTTTGTAATATATACATTAAATCCCACTTAAACTAATTATGTATGACCAAACCGAAAATAAATTATATCTGCACTAGCCAATATAATCTAATGGGCAAAAGAATCCACAAACATTTGTTTCAAAGGTGAAAGATGAGGGGGAAGTATGTTTCTCATATGTGTCAAAATGCCCATAAATAGGTACCTTCAAGGTATCTCCTAGGAGATACCTTTCAATCATGCACAAGAGTGAATTTTTCTTACAAGGAATCTCATAGGAGATACCTTTAAGTTAATCATGATGTTATTAAAAGTGTATTTCAAGGCCCTTTAAGGAATATTTTAATATACACCTTGAAGGGTGGTGTCATACATTCAAAGGGATATTTAATGTATCTCTGAATAGAAATTTCCTTCACCTTGAAAACACTATTGGGTGATAACTTGATAACTTGAAGGGCCTTCTAATACTTGGGAGAACATGCATTGGTGTTGATAGGCTAAACTTAAGAGTACACCTTTTAGGTCCTCCCATGCACATGAAATTTCCACCTCAATTCAATTTAATAATTTTATTTTACATTAATAGTTTCAGATCCAAATAATTACCTTGTTGTACAAGTTAATTTTTCCTTTACCTTAAAGGTCATTTTAATATCTTCAATGTATCTCTTAGGGTATAAATTCAAGCTACCCATGAAGGTATTACAAGGCCCTTGAAGGAATGTCCTATTGGATACCTTGAGATTAAACTTTCCCATTATTATTAAGGTTTGTAATATCTACAAGGTATCTCCTAGGAGATACTTTCAAGCTACCCATGAATGAATCCATTAGTGGATACCTCAAGGTTGAAATTTCCTAGTGTTATTGATTTGTATAAGGGATTAAATGAGATACATTTAAAAAAATCACAAGATTGGATTTGTCCTTTAAGGTATCTCCTAGGAGTAACCTTTATCCTAGATCTTTGAGTTTTCCTATATCAATTTTTCACTGATTGTTTGACTATGTTTGTCTATGTATGTGAAACTACTACTCATAATAAATATTGGTTCTAGAAACACTTATTCATAGATAATCCATCTTTAATGGAAAATATTGAGACTGTAGAGACTTTATTTTCTACTCTACCCTTCCCCCCATTATGGAAACTTCCCAAAGATTAAGATACTTTCATGTTACTCTCAAGGAGATAATTTAAAGTCAGCCATTAAGGTATAATGAGTCCCTTAAAGAAATATATTAATATATACCTCAAGTTTGAATTTTCCCATTGTTATTATGGTGTATAAATGATTAAATGAGTAAATAGGTGTTTCAATTAAATAAGGTAGTTAACAATACATTGATTGTTTTGTATAGGGTATTTTTTAGATCTTATCGAGGGATAAGGGTGTCTTAATTCCAAGATTCAATGTGAAACCCATCAAAATTGTATACCTCATAATATCATCAAGAGAGAGTTAAACAAGGAAAATCCATCATTGTATCATTTTGTATTGAACAAGAATTACACTCAAGAGCATTGCCATACCTTCAAGGATATACAAGGCCCCTAAAAGGAATATCCTAGGTTATACTTTGAAGGGAGTTATCATACATTGAAGGGATCATTGAAAGTATCTCTTAGGAGACATCTTCAACATGCACATGAGTGAAGTTTTCCTTGACCCTAAAGGCATTACTAGGTGATAACTTAAAGGATCTTTCTAAGACTTAGTTTTATTTAGAGGAATTGTATTCAAGATTTAGTTTTTGGACATTTTACACAGGCCTTCTAACTATATTTTGGTCTTTAGGTTATTTTTTAAAATATTTTATCTGACATATTTTGGTCTTCAAAATTTTTATTCGGGACATTTTTTCTTTGGAATTTTTGTTTGAATTTTTCACGTCAAACATTTTTTTTGAACAAATGTTCTAAATGACTTGTCTTTTATTGGAGATTTTATTATTTATTTTTTTTATATTTCTCTTTGTGTTCAAAATATTTATTTAGATATTTTTTAGGCTTAGTAATAACATAAAACTTCACTCTTTATTCCTAACTACCAAAATCCCTCTATGATTGGCTAATAAAGCAAAATACTTCCAGATACTTGCTAAGGATACTTGCCAACTAAACTAATGAGATTTTAACTATGAAAAACTATAAAACATGTGAATGTTGTCATTTATAATTTACAAACTAGAATTAAATTATAAAGGATATATACATGACTTGAATCCACTGATGTCTTAAACCCTCTCAAATGAATTTAAACTTGATTTCTATCCTACATAAGAAAAGATCGAGCTACCTGTGAGCCTATTACAAGTAAACAAGTGATTAGTAGAAATGAGAATTTTTCATACAATACATAAAAAAAATTTAAGAATTGCACATAATTTTAATGGAATCTTCATCTAAGACATTCAGGGGAGCACTTTTACCATCACCATTTTCTATTAAGGATTCAACCAAATTCAAGGACATAGTTTATGATGCCACCATTTTTGAAATTAGGCAAGGGAACTAATATGAATTATGGGATGATTTTTATTATGTTGACATATTTTCATTGGATGTAAATTTATCTCCCTTTAAGTGACTATTCATCACAAAATTGCTATCACTTAAGAGATAGGGATTGCATTTGATTGTAGTCAAGCCTGAGGGGATGCCATGCATCAACCTCATCTAAGACATATTATTCATAGAGAAGGTTATGTAGGATGATTTTTTTCACCATATGGATAAATAAATGGTTATGGCATGCATATCTGGAGTATATTTTCTAATGTATCTATCACTACTATCACTAGATGCTTATTTGACAAACATAAGATAGTTTAATGGAATCAAGATAATACTATGGAAAAGGTGTTGACTTCATGGATTCTACCCAAAGAAACCATGACATAAAAAGGAAATAATACCACTCCAATAAATAATTTAAATATAGGAGTGTTGATTGGCATAACAGTACTCAACAGGCTCTATGAAATGCCCAACATCCATTTCCTCAATTTGTAATAGGTACCATTGTTGTATATGATGCTAATTAGTGATGCAGTGTTTTCCCTGGGTGAAATTATAAGATATCAACTAAGATAAAAGATCATTCATAAGGAAAAGAGGCCCATGTTGGTGGGCCACTTATTTATGATGTCATATCTTTTATATGATGTAATAGGATCAGTGTATAAATTCCTTGATAAACTATGGATCGTAACCACTAACTATATAAAACATTGTATTTGTGAGCATTTTTAAGTTTTACATATCTATACTTATACCAATAATATGGTCAAGATTTTTGAGGATGTTTATCCCCAAGTCCAGTAAGCAATCCATGGGTCTCTAATACCTAGAATTAGAGTAAGCATCATGAAGACACTATCTAAAAGAGATTATTATTTTATTTATCCTAACTACACTATTATCATGATTACCAGGCACAATGTTCATCATTTGAGTCTTAAAAATATGTACTTGATAAATTAGCTAAGCAAGATATTACTTTATATCTCTAGTGGAGCATTAAGGATGACCTACTAAAAAATAAGAACATAGTATATGGGTACGGTATGGTCATTGGAAGGATTGTCTACACAATGAGAAAGAACTTCAGAGATTGAGATCCTCATGGCTACATCCAAAAACACATTTAGGGACATAGTAT
Source organism: Torreya grandis (assembly GCA_037957365.1). Lineage (NCBI taxonomy): Eukaryota > Viridiplantae > Streptophyta > Pinopsida > Cupressales > Taxaceae > Torreya > Torreya grandis. The sequence continues at coordinate 320,143 of JARHVA010007297.1, read as the reverse complement.
CCCCTACTAACATATCCATTATGATTATGAATTTTTATTCATGAACACATAGAATAATAATGAGGTCTTGGAAATGGAAAGGGTTTTTAGTTTGAAGGAAGATCACTTAAGGGTGATTCAATATGAACCTTAAATCACTATGAAGGAATTGAATAATAGAATGCCACTATTTGAAGGATGGACATCCTCAAAATTTTGAAATCATGAGCCCATAGAGTAGTCTAATGAATATGGAGATCCATAATAAGAGTTTCCTTTAAAGTTAAAGGATATCAAGAACAAACCAAAGGTGAGTGACCCTAATCCTATGGGAGCTTCAAGATACCCCATCAATCTAGATTCATCTGATATTTAAGATAAAAGGCAAGATCCCACAACTACTAGTGTAATTCAAATTTATGTGGCTAACCCCTAAGAATAAGATTCTACATCTTCAAGGGTACTCACATAGGAAGAAACTACCTCAATTCAGTAAGGATCCTCCTCACAACCTAAGAATACTACTTATTACAAAAGGAAGCCTCAGACTCCCCCCATAGGAAGTCCTATAAGATATCAATCTCAAAGCTTGCCTGTAATTCCCTAATAAGTAGTTATGGAAGAAGAAGAAGAAGATTTTGATGAAGAAGTAGAGTTGGAGAAAGCCAAGGCTTTGAGCCTTAAAACTGATAAGGGGATAACACCAACTATGGAAGACACAATAGGTAAAAAATAATTTTCCATTAGAGACCACCTCCTTGCTCTGTTCTTATATTCCTATATTTGGATTTATGCCAATTTAATTGGTGTTGAAAAATCCCAAGGTGGAAGTTGTTACTTCCACTCTTGATAATACACTAACCACCTCTTTTTTCTTACATTTTCCTCTACTCACCCCAAGAATTAAGAAGGATTATACCATTGTTGCTCTACCTTTCACTACCTTTGATCCATCTTCAACCACCATGCCATCCACTTCTATCATGGCCACTTCCAGTATTCCTTTTAGCACTACCACAATTATATCATTAAAAAGGAAAAGGTCATCTATAAAGATCAAGATAGCCATGACCAGTCCCCAACTTCATGTCTTATCCACCCAAATCACTCTCCCCATACCATTCACCAATCCATCTTAGGAAAACATTGTCAATAGATTAGGAAAGGGAAAGAAGGCAAAGACACAAGTTATCATAGTCCATCCACTCCCCCATTATGGAATTTTGGATTGGTCTAAGATTATTCGACCTTCCTTACCTAACAAAATTATCAAGGCAACAAAGAAGCAATAACTAGCTAATGAAGTTGAAGAAGTTGTGGTCAAAACCCCAAAGGAGATAAAACTCAACCAATTTACAAGTCCTCTATGGGCCATTAATTTAAGTTTTAATTCTTCTCAAATGCCCATATTCAAAATAATAGAGCTCTCATCTACTTAAACTTTGTTTTACAAGCCATCTAAGAGTATTTAGAGGGTAAGGAAGAGGAAGCTATAAGATTATACTAATAGGTAATTAATTTTTTTAGAAAGACAAGAAGTCTTTTCTTTGACCAAAAGATAAAATACATAATTGGGGTAATATCCCTTAATGAAGACTTTAAATCTCTAGTAAAAGCACAAAAGGATGCCATGGTGTCAATTCATGAAGGCACAAAGATGGTTAGATAAGAATTGGAAGTAGAGTTAGAGAAAATAAAAGAATAATAGAAGATAGTGCATATCCCAACTAGCATTGAAGCTAAGGTCCAAAAGGCAACATCAAAGTGATATAATTCTTTGGAGGAATTAGAGGTTATGTATGTTGTATTATCCCCCCATGTTTTCAATAGTAAAAAAATATTTAATTAATTGAAATTTGATTAAAATAAATTGAAGATGTTAATTGTTTACACAACTTATAAGTCTTATAGCCACCTAAATCTCATAACACCATTAGAGGAATCTAATACACTCAACCTAGTGGTTATTAAGATAGAAGAGGCTATGGAATGGGTGATAAAATATGGGGCTTTGGTCCCCAAATATCAAGAGTAAGAGGCTCTCATTCTCCAAATTTAGAATGATTTTAAATTATACAAAGTAAAGGATGATATTGGGAAGTTGATCAATAAGATAAAATCTGATTTGCTTATTTATGAGGCTTTAGAAAATTTTAATTAAAGTCTACAAGGATTACCATTGGAAGACATAGAAGCTGAGTTAAGCTTTGCTAGGAAGAAGGTGATTGAAGTTGAGGTCCTTAAGAACAATTTCTAGATGACTAAAGAAAAGTATTTAAAGCTACTAGGATAGATAAGTAGGGTGTATAGAACCGCCTCTTTTGAATTTTGACATAATTCAGTAGTAACATGATATATCACATAAATACTAGTTTAAGATAGAGGAAAAGAAGTAGACTCAAGCTACCACTTCCAATTCTATGTCAATAGCCACAATTACAATGCCAACTAAAGTCCATGCAGGCATCTAAATATCAACATAGCCATGAAGGGCCAATTTTTTTTGTACATTTCTATATTTATGTATATTTATATATTTATAGGTTTTTATAATTCAAACCATATTGTAAATTTCCCTATTCATTTTTGTGAACATGCACACATAGCATGATTTTTTTAAAGGCTAACTTAAGTTATTAACAATTGTAAGATAAATATATATGATTTTATCCACAATTATAAATTAATTTCTAAAATGACATGTAATATATATTTAATGTACTTGTATGATGAGGAAACCCATTCTCCAAGTCTATTTAAACACATGTAACCCATAATTTTGAAGGGTCAGATAATGTTTAATATATGGGAGCAAAAGTAATTTTTGTTGTCAACTCATGTGTTTATGTATTTTATTTCCAATGTTTGTGTAATTATGATTATTTCTTTGGTTTTATGATTTAATTAATGTTAGTGTGAAAAATATTTGAATGAGTTTTTTCTTATCTTGATTGATATGCTAGTCTTAGATGTGTAACAACTATTGATATACATGATAACACCCTTCAAGATATAATTAAAAGATTAATTTAAAGGCCGTATAATACCTTCATGGTTAACTTGAAGGAACTATAAGGCCATATATATAATCTCTAAGTAGATAATTTGAAGGGCCTTGTCATACATTTAAGGTAACATTGAAAGTATCTCATAATAAATACCTTTAACATGAACAAGTTTTATTTTTCATTTATATAGAAGGCACAATTGGGTGATATTTTAAAGTAAATAATAATACCTTCAATTTATATCCTACGATATACCTTTAAAACGTTCAAAAGAGTGTATTTCCCCTTTAAGGTATCTCCTAGGAGATACCTTTCAAATAGGCACAAGAGTGGATTTATCCTTCAAGGAACAAGTGGACTTTTCCTTTACATATAAAGCACTAATAGGTGATATTTTTAAGTCCCTTATAATAAATTCAAGGTATATCCTATGATATACCTTTAAAACATGCACAAGAGTGGATTTCCCCCTCAAGGTATCTCTTGGGAGATACCTTTCAAATAGGCACAAAAGTGGATTTCTCCTTTAAGGAACAAGTGGAATTTTCCTTTGCATGGAAGACACTAAGTAGTGATATTTTTAATACCTTTGAGGTATTTCCTAAGAGATACCTTTCAAATATACACAAAAGTGGATTTTTCCTTCAAGGTATCTCCTAAGATATACCTTTCAAATAGGCACAAGAGTGGATTTCTCCTTCAAGTAACAAGTGGAATTTTTGTTACATGGAAGGCACTATTGGGTGATATTTCAAAGGCCCTTTTAATACCTTCAAGATATCTCCTAGGAGATACCTTTAAAATATGTACAAGAGTGGATTTCTCCTTCAAGGAATCTCTTAGGAGATACCTTTCAAATAGGAACAAGAGTGGATTTATCCTTTAAGACATAAGTGGAATTTTCTATTACATGGAAGACATTATTGGTGATATTTTAAAGGCCTTTTTAATACCTCTAAGGTATCTCCTAGGATATACCTTTCAAACATGCACATGATTGGATTTCCCCTTTAAGGTATCTCTTAGGAGATGCGTTTCAAATAGACACAAGATTAGATTTATCCTTTAAAGAACAAGTGAAATTTTACTTTACATGGAAGGCAATACTACGTGATATTTTTAAGGCCCTTATTATACCTTCAAGGTATCTCCTAGGACATACCTTTTAAACATTCACAAGAGTGGATTTCCCATTTAAGTTATCTCCTAGGAGATACATTTCAAACAGTCATAAAAATGGATTTCTCCTTCAAGGAACAAGTGGAATTTTACTTTACATGGAAGGAACTATTAGGTGATATTTTGAAGGCCCTTGTATTACCTTAAAGTTATCTCCTAGGAGATACCTTTAAAACATGCATAATAGTGTATTTACCCTTTAAGATATCTCCTAGGAGATACCTTTTAAATAGGCACAAGAGTGGATTTATTCTTGAAGGTATCTCCTAGGAGATACCTTGAAGTTACCCATGAATGTATTAATTTCTCACTTTTTTCTTTGTAAGTAACTTTATGCCAAATCACCATCAATTGACATATATTAGTGTCACATGCACTAATCACTTAGCTATAAAGTTACAAACTTTTTCATGCATCTTTTAGCCTTTGAAAATTCTCATGGCCTAGTAACCCAATGAAAGTCTACCACTTGACACCCTATCACAACCTTACAATAGTCCTATTATTTTATAAATTATCATGACTCATGACCTTATCACATCATTATACATGGCACCCATTCATAACATTTAAAGTAAAAGGAATAGTTATAAATTCTATAACCCAACAACCCAATAGGAATGTGACACTTTTCATTCAATCATTGATTTTTGGTACACAAAGGAGTTATAACCTAACCAAATCATAACATGTGGTGCCCACTCCCAAAATTTTGAGTCCCCAATTGCTTTCTAAAGTCCCATGACAAAATGATCTAGTCAAATCATGACACTTGTCACTTAATAATTCCCTTCATGACCCTACATATAGGGTGGAATATTCAATATCTCAATACTTGATCACATGACAAAATTACACTTGGTAGCTAGTCAGTTAAATCTTGGATAACTAAATGCTACATTGAAACCACATGGTATTTAGAATTAATAAGCTGAGGACATGTGGACCCCTATATTGTGTCATTCATGTGAATTTTCTATCTAAATGCTTCTTCATGTGATAAATCCTTTGTATCTCACCATGTGGTGTCTTTTAATTTGAAGTGATCTCTCGAGCAATGTCTTTTAGTTTTTATTGCTTATAACATCACTCTTATGGGAAATCATAGCTTTCTCTTCTAGGTATCTCCCTCAAAATAATTTTATATCTTTACTTACTAGGTGTCTCCCTCAGAAGACTTTAGGACAACTGTCAATAACTTAGTCATATTCAGGCCCTATGAGTACCTAGGTAGATTTGAGGTAGAATCCACATGTTAAAACGAGGAAATCTTTAGCTTTAAAGCTAAAATTTATGGAAAATAAAATATTAATTAAAACTAAATTTGAATTTTGATGTAATTAATTTCCAAAATAAATATTTCTATATTATTTCAAATATTTGCAAAGTTAACAAGCTCACCATTAATATGACATAAAAAATATTTCCATCTACATTAGATTAATCAAAGTGATATTTTAAAATGTTATGAAATTAATGATATTTCTATTTGTAATTAGAAAATCTATGCATTTTCTTTCTTTGTTATCTATTCTCTCTTAGTTCGACAAAGCTCAAGATGTTTGCAAATTACAAAAGGACATTGATTGATACCTAAATATTATAATAAATGGCACAATAAATTCCTTTTACTCTAGGTAAGAACGTTTATTTAAGGAATGATAACATTTTATTCTAGTATGATACTTCTGTCATCTTTAAAGACACTAAATTCATTCTCGAAGTCATAGCATCTAGTGACATGCACTACAACAACATATATTTCAATGATAAAGTATTTAAGGATATTGATGAGGATGAAAACATGCCTCATATAATCCAAATATATTTGAATATCCTTTCCATCAATGTAGTTTGTCTCTATAAGGATGCAGATAAGACAGAGGTCATGCCATGCACTGACCTAGTTTATGGTATCTTTGGGATGTCAATATGTGAATATGGGATAATTAAATAAAATTCCAAATGGATAAACATTGATTTCATATTAGTAATTATCTTTGATCAATATTATGACCTTCCTTCCCCATAGATAAATTATAACCAAGTCATCTTTGATAATTGGTATGAAGTGTAATCCCTAGAGATGGTTTTGGATTCATGGGTGACTAACCCAATGGAAATTATTATCATGGATGATAAAGGGAAATTTCTCATGAAATAATTTATACAGGGAGTTAGAATTGGCCTAGACCCATTGAATAGATTATTTGGTAGTCCACACATTACCTATATAGAAATAAAGACTATTTTATTTCTGCAAATAATCCTAAAAGAGCAACGAATTCTCCCACTTGGGAATTATATTATAAAAAATTTGGTATATTAAATTTAAGACACCTACAAGAATGGTTCACCCTTATTCATGGCTAGCTACTTTCTGGATGCAATATGCAAAACTACTCAACTAGCCTAGAACTCATGGTCTCTTAAGTGATAAGAGGTTGTGCTTCAACTTTTTTCTATAATTCACATCCATTGGTTTAAACACAACACTAAAGTTATTATATAAGAGTTATACCTAGTGGTCTAAAATTTGATCTCTAAATTTGAAATGTATAGGGTCCCCTTAAAATTTAGGTAAAGTTTAAGAGAAATGGGTAGCTACTAGTTTTACTCAAATTACATAGTCATGAAAATAGAGGGGGTGATGGTTTTTTTTCTTAGATTGCCACAGTATGTGCCATTGAAGGTAGTAAAACAAGAGATGGATTATCAAATTCTACATGGATTTGATGGAGTCTTCAAAAAAATAATAATGTATCCTCCCACAAAGTTCCTTAAAAACTAGGGATGACTATAATTACAAAGTGGCATGATGTTATTATAGCTTCTAGGCATAGGGATTCAAACATATTACCTAAAGATTAATTCAAATTGTGGGATCCTAATAATTTCATTGCCAAGCGTATTTTCAAATTTAATAAGGATGTGGCAATGGATTAAAATCACTAAGAAGTTCATGAATGGATATACAAATATGCTATGAATGATGAGGTGGTACTCAAGAATGTTGTAATAAAGAGCATAAATATGGAAATGAAACTATATAGAGAAAAGAAGAAGGAACTTATTATTAGGTCTCATCCACCATTGTTTCCCCATTAGCTTTAACATCATTAGCCTCTATAACTACCACTACCCAATCCTTAATTGACACCACTATAACCCAAACTAGTAGTTTCTTAGAATTTACCATCTTCCACTTCATTTCCCATGCCAATTTCAATATAACATCTTCATCAAGCTCTGAATGTATCAATGCTAGTTAGGCTATAGATTCCACTCCTTCCCTAGGTAGCCAAAATAAGTTCATCACTTTATATTAGCTCCCATCCATCTACCAAGCCATTAAAGACCATTTTAAAGTTTTTCACCTTTATTAAGCCACCTTTTCCTACTTCCCCATTTAATATTACTATGGATACAAAGGTGAATGTGCCTCTTAAACTACCTTCATTTATCCTAAACATGGTC